>JARHVA010005980.1:300000-395000 GCA_037957365.1 Torreya grandis | reverse complement strand
TAGTGTATAGATTCAATTGGCTTAATCAACACCATCAATTCAAGATGAGGTGTAATCTAATTGGGTGGTGTGTATGAAATTGATTGATTGTAAAGATCATTTATTATTAAAAGCTTTGACCAAAGTAATTTTTATAATTAAAAATTATCATTTCATTTTTTGATATAGTTTTCATATTTGTGTGATGTCATGTTAAAATGGGTTTCTTTAAGATACAAATTATATTAGATGTATACAACATAGGGGTTCTAGTTTGTCACTCTAGATTCTTGCACCGTCATTACCTACCCATCTATGAAGGGAGGACCATCCCCTTGTTGGGATATTGTCTAGGGGATCTATGGTCCATGGTTGGTGTGGTAAAGCACTCAGAAGATGCTCTCCCTTCTAACTAGAGTACCACACTAGAGACTACACTTGATATTACATATTGATAATTGAGTCATGGAGACTCTTGAGTCAAGGAGAGCCATGCTCTATGGAGATTTTGATCATGTATTATTATTTGAGATATTATGTGTTTATGAAAATTATACTATGTATACATTATACTTATACAATAGTGTCTATAATGTTTTATAAATTGTAAATAAATTTGTACTATTTCATTTATGATTAAATAAAATATTTATTATTTATTGAACATTGTTTAGGATTATTAAATCTATTCATAGTGATCCTTAGCTAAGTGGATTAGATAAAAAAAATTATGGTTAACTAAATGAATGTAGTTAGTTAAATCACACTAGTTATATTTATCATGATGAATCTATAATATGATTATGTGTATTTAATTTTATAAAAAATTACTATATTTTTATAAAACTAAGTGGGGTTATTACATTGTGTTATCAGTGTTGAGGTTCAAACTCAAAGACTCAATGTGTTCATTAATGCAAACTTATTCTATTGATATTGAGGAATAAAAATGGTTCATTATTTAAAATGAAGTGAGGGTAATTTGAATAATAAACCACCTTTTGATCTCAGTCAGTTTTCCACTAAGAAACCTATAAAGTTAGACCAAATCCTTAGGACTATGCAAATGACTAGGGACTGAATCATGGCTCTAGAATAGGAAGTACATGGACATGAAGAAGAGAATGTTCAAGAGGAGCCTAAATATCATCTTAATGAGTAGGAAAATATTCAATAGTAGAGACATGAGCAAATGTCATAGGTTGCAAGAAATTGAGTAACTAAAGAGTTTGCACATGACATGAAAAAGGTAAATCCACCCAAGTTTGATGTAACTATATTGGGAGATTGGGTTGAAGCATGAAAAAAAGAAATGGAGAAATATTTTGAGATGCAAAATTATTCTAGATTAATGAAAGTAGTTTAAGGAGCATATCATCTTGTTGGTGAAGAAACAACATGGTGTGAAAAAAAGAATTTCAAGATGCACCTCGACTCAACTACCATCACTCTGAAATAATTTGTGGCACTATTTAGGTCAAGATCACTTCCATAGCTATACTTAAATCAAAATCTTATATATTTTTAGAATTTTAAGTGGATTTATTAGTGAATGAATATTGAGAGAAATTAAATAATCTCCTTAAGTATGTACCTTAGTACTAGGTGGATGAGAGGTTCAAAATCATGAAATTTATCATGGGATTAAAATGCCAAATTTGTTTTGAAGTATATGTGCATGGTACATCTACCATGGATTAGGTGTTTGAGAAGGAATTCAAGTAGAAGTAAAAATGAAAATATTTTACCCAAATCAAAGATAGGTTCAAAATTAATTTTGGAAGATCTAAACCATATTTCAAAAAGAAGATCTAAAAGTAGAGGAGGGAAGACTCCAAGGGTCAGTTTAAGAATCAAAACACCAAGTTTAAAAGTGGTTCAAGGAATAGGAAACGTAGTAATGGTTTAAAGGGTAGTTTCAAGGGAACCCAATAGTCTAAAAATAAAGAACCTATTTAAGGTTGATTCATATGTAGAGGTTACCATTATTCTTGATAATATCCTATAGACAAGGCAAAAAATAAGGGTTCAAATTCTCATCAATGTACATTTCAACAATAGATTCATGAAACTATTGATAATTGGTAGGTTGAGTATCAAGATTCACCCATAAAACTATCAAATATTTTGTTCAATCATCTAATTTCTATTTTGATTAACATGAGAGCTATGGAATTTTTCATTTCTCTTAGAATGCTTATTAAACTATCTAGAAAAGGTGTAGTGAAGAAAAATGCATGGTCAATACAGTATGGGAATGATTCTAAGGTCAAAGTCAATAAGTGTTTAATCAAAGATAATATTAGGTTACCTAAATTCAGTATAGTAATGGATATTTTTTTAACACCATTTATATTGTATTATGTTATCTTAAAATTCAATTGGATTGTAAAAAATAAATCCAAGGTTGATTGTTCTCTAAAGAATGTTAAGTGTCAAGATGATTTCAAAAATTAGACACAACTTCAAGGTGAGAAAAGGGAGTTAAATCTAAGTCAAATTTATGTAATTAAACTCAAAAATATAAAATGAAGTGATGAGAATAATTTATCATTAATATAAATGAGATGGAGGAATATAAGGAACCATCCATCAGAGATTATCCTTTTCTAAGAAACTTCCATGATGTGTTTCTTTAAGAATTATTAGGATTGCCATCCAAGTAGGAATTCAATTTATCAATTGAAATCATACCTAGATTATAACCATAGTCTAAGGCATAGTACAAAATGATAACCACTAAATTGGTTGAGTTAAAGGGACAACTCTAGGAGTTATTATTGAAAGTGTTGATTTTACCAAGTCTATCACCATAGGGTGCACCAATTTTTTTCATCAAGAAAAAAGATGGAACTCTTTGCCTATATATAGATTACAAGATGTCGAATAAATAAATGAATAAGAATAAATATTCATTTCCATGCATTTATTATCTCTATTATCAAATGTGAGGAGAAACTATCATTTCTAAGGTTGATCTTAGAGTAGGGTATCATCAATTGAGAATCTGTGAAGAGGATATTTTGAAATAGCATTTAGAAATTTATATGAGCACTATCAGTTCATAGTGTTACCATTTGGATAGACAAATGATCTAGTAGGATTTATGAATCTTATGAACAGTGTGTTTATAGATTAATTGGATAGTTTTGTTTTGGTCTTTCTTGATGATAACTCCATTTATTCCAAGGATGAGGAAGAGCACCTACAATATTTAGAACTCATTTTGTAGCATTCGTAAAATCATAAATTATATGGAAAGTTGTATAAGATTACATTTCTTTCTAAATAAATTATACTATTTGGGACATATTATATCTATGGATATTATTTCAATAGATCCAACAAATATTAGAGCCATAATGGACTAGCCATCACCAAGTACTATGCATGATGTAAGAAGTTTCATGGGATTAACAAGATACTACAAGAAATTCATTTTTAATTTCTCTAAGATAAATAATCCAATTACCTCTCTTTAATGAAAGAATCAGAGTTTTGTCTAGTTAAATAAATTTGAGATAGCCTTAAACTAAAAGCAGGCTTACTTTACCACTAGTGTTAAGAGTTCACAATCCTAATGGTTAATTATTAGTGATCACCGATGTATTTAGGGAAAGACTTGGAGGATTTATTATGCATGATGGCTTAATGGTAGCATGTGAGTCTAGTAAATTTAATCCTTATGATGTGAATTATGCCCCTCATGACTTATATCTTGTGACAATTATGCATTCTTTGCAAGTTTAGAGTCATTATCTATTGGGTAAACCATTTGATCTCAAGACTAATAACTTAGGAATCATGTACATATTCACCCATATAAACCTAAATGACCATCAAAGATGACGGTTAGAGTTATTATTCTATTAAGATTTTGATATTAATTATATAAAAGGTAAATATGTTAGATTAGTTCTTTCTTTAAGTTGTAAAAGGTACATAGTAGTGGTGGCTACTATTAAGAGTTATTTTAAAGATAAAGTAATCAAATTATCTCTAAAAGATGAATTCTATGATTAGGTCTAGAAATAATTTTATGTTAATGCTCAGAATATTAGGTATAAGGGATTCAAGATAGAGAGTGATGGTATTTTATGGTATAATGGTAGGATGCATGTGCCTAACAGAGAGAATTTGAGGAGCATAGTGCTAAAGTAATTACATAATGCCACATATTTAGGACATCTAGGATTAACCAAGCTCATGTCTAAGATGAGACCACTCTATTTTTAGAAAGGGTTCAAGAGAGATTAAAAAAATTATATCTCATTGTCTGGAATGTTAGCATGCGAAAGTAGAATATGTTTATCTAACTAAATTTCTATATCCACATGATATACCAAAATGAAAGTGGTAGATAATTAGTATGGACTCCATGAAAGGGTTATCATTATCATGAAATTAACATGATATGATCCTAATTGTAGTTTACAAATTAAACAAGGTATCCCATTTCATATTGGGCAACTTGACAAATGATGCACCTATTCTTGTGAAGAGATTCATTGAATAAGTGTATCGATTGCATGGTTTTTTAGAGAAGATAATTTCATATCAAGATATAAGATTGAATTTTAGTTTTTGGTTTACTCTAAATTCATATCTTGGTACATAGTTAAATTTCAACACTATTTACCACCTACAAACTAATGCATAGACATAACAAGTTAATTAGGTTCTAGAATATCTCCTTCATATGTATAGCATAGATCAACATTACAAGTGGCAAGAATAGCTTTCATTGGTTGAGTTTTCTTACAATAACTCATACCAATCAGCATTGAAGATGGATCCATTTGAGGCATTATAAGAAAGGACATGTAAAACACCAATCAAATGAGATAGGTTAAAATAAAGGGTGATCTTTGGACTTGAGGTGCTTTCAAAAATGGAAGAGAAAGTTAGGATAATCAGGTAAATTTTGGCTAAGATAAATGATATACATAAAAGTTGGGTGGTTTGAAGATAATAGCTAGGAATTTTTCTATAGGTGATAAAGTGTTTCTATGGATTAAGCCTCAGAAAAGCTCAATTAAATTTGATAAGTCAACAAAAATTTCTCCAAGATATTTGGATCATTCAAGGTTTTATAAGTGGTCAATCCTTTAGTGTATAGGCTTGCATTACCACCATCTCTAGCTCTTTTGAATAATGTCCTCCATGTGTCTTATATTGAAAATTATGTTAATGATCCTTCACATGTGTTGGATTGGAATTATTTGCAGGTTCTAGATCCTAGGGTGTTCAATGTAGAACCAATCATAATAATTGACACTTTGAAACTTATTTTACATAATAGAGAAGTATCATAGTCCAAGGTCTAGTTGGATCAATATTCTGAATATAGTGCCACTTGGGAGGATTATGATGAGTTTTACAAGCTATTTCCACATTTGTTTACTTTATTTATTGTTACATATTATATTATTTTATACTAAATAATGTTTTAAATTAAGAACTTAGGTTTGAATAAATTTCATCAAGATGATGACCAACTTTAAGGAGAAAGGATGTCACATCTTGATTTATCTCTAAGTTAAATAATCTATTTCATCCTTGGATTATTATGGTTATTACTTGATTAACTATTATTTGATTAAGATTTATATCATATGATTATTATTTATTTGATTAAGATTTATACCAAATGCTAATTATAAGATAATTATAAATTTCCTAATTTATAGGATTTTATTGCTATGCGATAGTTGTACTTTTTGTATTATACATTACGATCATGTTTATTAGTTAGACATTATTATTTTATGGATATATTTGAGTATTGGGCTAACTACCTTCATTGTTTTGAGCTAGATGTAGGATAGATCCATCCCTTAGAGTGTGATGGAGGGAGAACATCATCAAAGATGGTGGTATAGATGGAGATGTTAGGGGATGATAGAGAGTAAAAACAAAAACACATGCACATACCACAATAGTATATCATGTTTTATGATTAATTGTTTGAGTATATAGTTATAATATGCATTTTTTTTTGTTATGAATGTCTGCTATGATATTATGTCTTCTCATATCAATTTATGTGATTATGTGATTTCATTAATCTAGTTTTTGTTGATGTTATTAGTTAGTTGACTTGATAAAACTATACCTAACTATTTTAACATTATTTATTGTGGTATTGTACATAATTAAATATTTATTTAATAATGCTTACCTAGATTTTTTACTAAAAACAATTGATGTATGTTGTTAGTTAATTGAGTTAGTTTGTAAGTGACTATTTAAGTATATAAGATTAATATTATCAAGTTTAATAGTAATATAAACCTATAAAAAACTTAATGAATAATAAGGTCTTTGTTATGTATTAATGAATGATTTTGGCATGGTAAAATGAAACTTGTGTTTTGACCTTATAGTGCCTAGAAATAGATATAATGTAATGTAAGGTGTTATAGTACAATATCATTGTGAAATAGTTGTATAAACTTCATTTTGTTTGTCAAATTTTTTGTTAAAGTTTATGGTTATTATTTAAAACTAGAGGGTTAACTTATTAGTTTGAGGTCAAATGCACAGTGCTTGTTAATGGATGGCTTAGTAAAAATTACAATATTCTTTTTAAAATCATATATGTTCTAACCATGCTATATAGTCATTATGTTAAATTAGTTGATCTTCGACATTGCATGGAAAGATAGTGATTATTAACTTGTAAATGGTTGACATTGCATGGAATAGCATTAGATATTATGACTTGTTATTTAGTCAGTTTATAAATTAAGTGAAGTTAATTCTTAAGCCAAAAGTCATGAAAATATTTTAATAAGGATATATAATGATTATTTTAATTAAATCATTAGAAGTTTTGAGATGCTTAGGGTTTATAATCACTCATTTAATCTATCTTAATCATCATTCTTTAAAAAAATCATGATGTAAGTTTGGTTGTTGGTTGCATGAGAAATAGTAGTGGATTATAGCTTAGTGGGGGTTATATTGAGTTATTTTGGCATGCATATTTTTAGTCAATTTTTTCTACTGAAAAGGAAGAAAAAATTCATGAGTAAGGTGATGGAAATGAATAAAGGAAAGAGGGATGAAGACTGGGAGGCATGCATACAAGGAGTAGTAGGTAAAAGGATAAAAATAAAAGGAATTTGAGCTAAAGAAGGAAGGAATTAAACTTTATTGGCATAATAAGAAATGGATACATGTCAGTTTTGTACTTAAATTTCTATATTATGTTATAGGGTCTTAGAATTGAAATGGTTTTTGGTTATTTCATTTACTTTGAAATTAAAAATATATAGGGGGTTATATATAGGGCCCTGTGGATGGCTCAACCATCCACAAAACCCTACATCAAACCCCATAATCCAAAAATAAAATGTGTAGGGACGTATATATTGGCCATGTTTTTATACACCTCCATAAAAGATATATCTTTAATCCTTTTCAATTCATATGTCTTGGTATATTCATTGACAGATTATTACATATTTAAGACTTATTTGATAGGGTCTTATGACTCAATTTTAGTTTGTCAAAGAATTATAAGAACTTAATCTTAATGCTCAATTTAGGCAAATCATATTTAGGTTACATGAGGTTCTATTGTGTTTTCACTTAATTTAAATTTCTAGGTGAAATACATTATGTGTTTATTAATAAAATAAATACTATGTAATTGTATATATGGTATGCGTTTTTAAATATTTTGACTATGAATAAAATTATATGTACATAGACAATATACATACATACATACATACATACATATATATATATATATATCATGTATTTTAACCTGAATATGCAATTATTGTGTTCTTATCTATATATACATATAAATATGTGTATATACACACACATACACATATTTATATGTATATATAGATACATATATTAGAATTAAAAATTTAGGGTTTTAATTAAATACTATTAGAAAAGATTAAGCACAATTTTATAAATTTGAGTATGGGATATATAGTTAGTGATATTTATAAAAGCCTACAAATATATATTATTTAATATCTATGAATTAGGGGTTCATTTTCATCAAGTCCTAAACTAAGGAATTTTCTAGCCTATTAAGGATGCCAACAATAGTCCTCTAGTTGAGTAAACTATGCAATATATTGTCTAGATTCATTGATGAATTGAACTTACTATTATGATTGGGTATAAAATAAGGATGAGTTATGTTTATAATATTTTACTATTTATTTACTTGTGTGTGTGTGTGGGTGTGTGTGTGTGTGTGTGTGTGTGTGTGTGTGTGTGTGTGTGTGTGTGTGTCTGTGTGTGTGTGTGTGTGTGTGTGTGTGTGTGTGTGTGTGTGTGTGTGTGTGTGTGTGTGTGTGTGTGTGTGTGTGTGTGTGTGTGTGTGTGTGTGTGTGTGTGTGTGTGTGTGTGTGTGTGTGTGCGTGTGCGTGTGTGCACACAAGTGCACACACACACATACATGTATTTATATGTGTATTTAGATACAAATATAATAATTGAAAATTTAGGGTTTCAATTAAATACTATTGGCAAATACTAGACATGATTTTATAAATTTGAGTATGGGATATATACTCATTGATATTTATAAAATTTTATAGATATATATTATTTAATATATATGAATTAGGGGTTCAATCACATCAAATCCTAAACTAAATAAGTTTTAAACATAGTAAGGATGCCAATAATAGTCCTCTAGTTGAGTAAATTGTGCAATATATTATTTAAATTCATTTATAAATTGAACTTACTATTACGATTGGGTATGTAATAAGGCTTTGTTATGTTTATAAAATTTGTATATATTTTTAATTATTTATAGAATTCATAAATTTAAGGAATTTATTAATAATTTAAATGAGAATCTTAGTCTCTATGCAATTTAAATTAGACAATATAAAGATTATGAACTGGTTATGGGTTATCATTTATATCATATCATGCATCATGTAAGATTTAGGAAAGAAATATATATTAACAAAATTATCCATGTTTGACATAAAACAATTTTGTGTATATATTAAATCATAATTAAATACAAGAGAATCAAATATTACGATGAATGGATTGATTTGGGTAATTTGAATAAATGTAATTAGAGTAAATGATTGGTTATGTGTCAATGGTCAACCATATGAAATTCTATGTGTTTTTAGATATTAGAAATTTTATACTTTATAAATAATGTTTTATAACTATTTATGATTTGGATGTATTCATTTCATATACATAATCCTCTAATTCATTAGATAATAGATGTTTTCTTAAATTATACTATATACAATAAAATAATTTTGCTTGTATATTTAAAATATTTGAATGAAAACATTAAAATAAGGTATTCAAGGGTTTTAAATATAAAGCATATTATGATGTTTTTGGATTGGATTTTTTTTTATATATGTGGAATATGATTAATTAAATAAATATGTGTTATAATGATTTTTTTGGTGATGAAATAACATAATAAGTTACTTTGTGATTTGGGTAACTAGTAGTTTTGATATGATCATTACCCAAATGGTATGTTATATAAAGGACTATTTTTTATTCTATTTATTATTGTTTGATAAACTAGATGATATTGGATTCAGTACATTACATTTGATGGACTAAATGTGTGTATTTAATATTTTAGTACTTAGCATATTTTTATTAGCTAAAGGGAAATAATTTGAATGAATTTGTTGGTTTTTATATTTTATATATATTAAATAGTTCTCTCTCTCTCTCTCTCATGACTATAAATAAGTAATGGATGTATTCTAATGGATTAATTATCACCATAAATGTATGATGAGGTGAAATATTATTGGCTGGTGTGTATGAAATTGACTGATCCTAGAGATCATTAATTATAGAAAGCTTTAGTCAAAGTAATGTTTATAATTAAACATTATCATTTCATATGTTGATATTGTTTTCATATTTTTAAAATATAATGTTATATTGTATTTATTTATGATAGACATTATATATTAGATATATACAACATAGGGGTTATATTTTATCACTTTGGATTCCCACACCATCATTATCTAACCATCCATAATGGGAGGGTCATCCCCTTATTGGGAGATTATGCGAGGGATTTATGATCCATGGTTAGTGTGGTAAAGGGATTATATTATTCTCTCCCTCATAGATGGAGTACTACACTAGATAATACACTTAATATTATAAATTGATACTAGAGGGCCATCTCTTTTAGTAATCATATAGTTTGATTCCCATACTACATATTGACTAGTCATTAAGATCAACTAATTAAAAGTACTGCTAGTATAACACTAAATAAAAAATACGAGTCTCTTTTTATCCTACTTAATTTAGTGGCATAAATTAATCACCATTTCCTTATCTAACTATTTGTCTTCTCTATAAACCTAAATATTGCTCAAAGTATTATATAACTGTGTAGTTGCACTTGATACACTATTTACAATTTTATGAGGGATGTGTATGATTTTATTTGATAGTATCCTTTGATGTGCCTCCTCTTTAATATTATACATATCTTTCATTTTTTCCCCACTAGAACCTAAAAAACTATATAAATATTCAATATATTCATTTGGATCATGAAGATTCCTTTTACCTTTCTTTTCTAGGTGGTATAGATTTTCTTTCTATTCAAATTACATTTTCACTCTTATATTCACATTTACAGCCTTCCTCTTCTTAATCCTTTGTATTATGTTACTTTACCTATCAAATCTAGAGTGATTATGAGAAACTTTGTAACAGAAAAATTATACAACTCATATTACTTAACCTATATTTCTCTAACCCATTTTTGGAATAATAAGTTCCCCTTATTATATTGAGAGACTTGGGTTTTCTAGTGTAGTAGATCGAGATATGATATGAGGATTTATGGCTAGAGGATTCAATGTACAAGGTTTTAATGGAGAATTTTCTTGAATATGAAATTATAATTGGGGGTATACAATCCTTTACCATGGTGAGTGATCCATCTATGGATTAACCTCAGCTATGAATTTGGTCAAGCCATGAATATTTGTAGTTTTCAATGTGGTTAAATCTATATGGGATTTTTTTGTCATATGTAGTTCTAAGTTGAAGGTTTCCTTAAGATTGGTGGAATTTTGGGATAAAAAATTTAAATATTTTCCAAGTCTTCAAAATGGTTTGCCTTATCAAGACTCCTTATTTGGGTAGATTTTGAAAAAATAGATGAATCAAAAGAACTAGATACTACTAAAGTACCTATAATTAAAATATAAGAAACTAATTAATAAAATACCTTACTAATATTTTGTCTTTTATTTAATTTGAGGTGTTACTGGCCTAGGAAATCAACTAGTATTTCTTCTTCTTATGTACTTCTCAAGCTCAAAGACTTGGCCTTTTCTAACTCAACTTCCTCATATTACTCACCCAAAGCTTCCTATTCACTCACCATTGGTTCTACTTCCATCATGATTTATGCATTATCTTCCTCATCTGTATCATATTCTACCAAGTATATCTTAATATTTTTACCTTTGATTTCTCCTATGTATGTGATTCCTCTATAGTAGTCAATCTAAAAGATGTTATTTCCTCTAATACTAAGTTATGGATAAGGTTAGAATTACTTTAGATCTCCTTTAGTATGTGGTTATGGGAGAGATAAGAAGTGAATGGGATGATTAAATAATAAATGGAACTACAATAGTATGAATTATTATTATATGTGGTGGTGATGGAATAGAAGGTATAATATATTAATGGAAGGGAAAGTGGATAGAGATAAAATTAGCTCAGGAGATGGAGGGTGGATGGAATAGATGAGAAATAAGATTTTAGAAACTTTGGAAGACTTAGAGTTTTAATATTTTTGATAGGTCATATATGTGTCATAATAAATTCAGCCTTCTTCTTATCTTTTGGAGATGGAGTTCTCTCCATTGTAGTGGTTATGTTGAAAGATACAATAGTGAAGAATGCATGAGTAAGATATAAAATGAGACCAAGGATATTATTGATAAATTATTTTGTTACCTACATATTTCCCTCCCTTTGAATTATTTACCCCTCCTCTTTTAGAGTGGGTTAACTTGGCCCTAATAAATCATGTGGTTAATTTGGAGGCCACTAATGGCTCCATGCCTTCTAGCCCTGTTTGACCACTTGATGGGCCTATTCCTTCATAATATCAATATTATAATGGATTCCCTTGGTGACCATCATGGGAATTTTTTTATTCTTAATTATTATCCATAATTTTGAGTTATTTGATGGTTTTAAAAAAATTACATCTTGTTCATGCCCTTGGTGATCATATGTAAGATTGACCTTTTTCTTTTCCCTCAAGGCTTAGAGATAATTTATGATTTTCCATTTGGGGTACCATTCTATAAATTATGCCTCTTAAAAATTATATTGAGTTATCACCTTCATTACTTTATTGAAGTGAGCTCTTACCATGTATTAGATTTGGCCAATACTAAGATGAGTTTTAAATTAAAAGGCCAAATTATTATAGCCTAGCTCCTTATATATGATATTATATATTAGGTATGTTATTTCCTAATCCATAATTTTTTCAAGGATGTGGTGAAGGAATAAAAAATTAGGTACCCTTGTCCCTTAGATATTGATAATTATTATGTTGGGATAATACTAATTATCACCCATTTCTCAATGGTTCTCATCAAGTTTTATGATATCCTAGGCATTTGGGTTCCATGAATCACTTGTTGCACTTGAGGATATACCTATTCATAAATCCTCTTGATTTCACCTCTAAATTTGTGGATGAACATAAAGGAGTAATCCTCATAGATTCTATTATCAACATATTCATTTGATGGTTTCTATAATTCTCCATTTACTATATGAAATGTGGCTATGACTACATCTAATAAGTAATACATCATATAAAAATTTCCATCCTATGGCCTTTATTCATATTTGAATAGGTGTGCTTTTATATTAAAACTAATAATTTCCTCCAAGGTAATAATGTTATTTAAAGTCAACAATATTTCCAACAGTGAGACCTGTTCTACTTACACATAAATGATGCTACGAAATCCATATAGTCTATTTAGGAGAACCATTTATATCATAATCCCTATCTAATTTGATAATCCCATTAGATTAGAGAGCTCCATAGGGATTTAATATTTGGCCTTTTAGTATCCATTATTTGATTTTTCCTTCCACTATGTTGTGCTCAACCCATACATTGTTTGTGACTTGGTTATATGATACCAAGGTACAAATAATCCTAAGTATCTCTTTAATTCCCTCCTATAAATATAATAAACTACATTCTTTCATTTTTCAATATGGAGGCAATCCGTATAATAAATTCAATTAAAAAATAAATATCTAAGAATATTTATACAAGTTATTACTCATTTTTTTGACTACTTGGTGAAGTCCTATAGTTTGAGAGGTGGTAGGTCATCAATGTAATGATTTTAATCCTCAAATAATTTTATCTATATAGAATAAGGAACCACTGAGTCCACTACATTCTAGAGTGCTGATTAGTGTAGGAATTTGAACTCAAGAGCACTTTTTGTAAAATATTGTATCCATGTATTCAATATTTCCTAAAATAAAGTAGACATATGGATCCCAAATGCATGGATTTTTTTAGGAGGAATCCATTTCAACAATATTGAGTTGTTTAATTCCCCTGGTGACTATATAAAATTATTTAAAATTTCATTGGAAAACTAGGGCTTGTAGTCATATGAGAGATTGAAATCATAAAGTTTTATATAAGATTGATGGTCAAGTGACTTTCCTTTCACTTATATGTTTAAAATATCATCCAAATTATATGCCATAAATTCCTAATTCATTTGAATTCAATGTAGGTAATGACCTTTAGTTTCATCCCATTTAAATTTGAACTTACCAATCAACTATCACAGGTTAACTTGCTTTCTAAATGGTTGTTACTCATTAAGTTTACGTATCTATTTATCTTGTTCTAGACAACTATCAAATTCTCACTTACCCACTTCTTTGTTTTTTTGTTAGCATTTTTTATGTGTTCTTTTTTTATATACTTTATGGATTTTAAAACTTGTCCATTAATTTCTCACTCAAGCCTTTATATTTGCATCTTTGCTTTATATGTTCTAGTGTTATAAGTTGACATAAATGTGCCATGTGGTGTAACATTAGGCCTATAGGTATTTGAATGCTCAAAAAAATGTGTGTTTAAGCCTTTTAAAATATGTATTTATATGTAAATTTTTTATGTAATTTAATTTTAACACATGGTGCAATATCATGGCCTCCAATGCACAAAGACTTAGAACCATGGAACCATTAAGCAATTGACTATGTATTTTTTATTTGAATCTCTTAACCAATAGAATTATGTCACTTTTCATCTTATCAAAACTTGAATGTCGAGGAGTATTAGACCATAGGGCCTTGGGACCATTAAACTTGTGTAATCCTTTTGTAATTATAGATTAATTAAAGTCTTAAATCATTTATGCCTTCAATACCATAAGATCACAAACCCATTATATGATTAACTTTTACTTCAAAGCTCTTGGGGTTTTATGTAATTATAAAACACACATGGCATGCTTTAAAGGGTTAGAGAATTTGATCACTTATAATTTTATTGGAATTAGGAAAGTATCTATATAACATAATAGTGACACTTTCCTGACTCTCAAAACTTAGGATATTTCAAGACATTAAAACTTTTTTTAAAGGACCACATCTTATATATAATGTAAATATGCCACGTGTCACTGTCTTTGATGAATAAAGTCAAGTCCCTGATAAGAATAACTTTGACATGCTTTTATTAATAGTCTTGTGAGTACACAAAATATAAGAAACTATAATAAAGGACATTAATGTCATTATTCCATATAAATCATGAAATATTTAAAAACCCAAGGTTGGATATAAATTAAAAAATCGTTCAAGCTTTGATTTCCCTAGTTTAAACTTTATGCAAATGTAGAATTTGATGGAAACCTTATAATCTTGAGAATTAAAACTAGATTCATGAATGTCTAAGTTTTATAGGACCTTGAATAGAAGTATTAAAGTCATATTTGGTCCCTATTTAATTTCATAAAATGGGGTTTACATGTTAGGACACAACATGTAACTCAATGATCATTTAATCAACATAGAAAATTCCCAAATATGTAACAAGCCTTTTTTCCTAATCATTCTAACATACCCCAAACAAATTATAAATTAATTCAACCATAGTTACCTACTCAACCTATGGTAAAACCAAATAATAGGCATGCAACCTTTACCTACATATTAGATAAAGGATAATCATTAATTATAAGTTCCATGGATTGTGATAATGTTTGATTATGTTTAGGGAAAACCTTGATAGAACATTCCTTCAAAAATATTATTTAAATACTTAGTAATGAGTAAGAGAAGGTTTTAAAACTTAAAATACATGGAAAATTATTAAGATCCTTAGTAAGATACTACTCATAGTAAATATCTATTATTTCCATTTCTAGGAAGACATAAGGGGATACTTACACTTTAGGTAATTTCACACATGGTTGAGTCTAAAATAATATAAAAAAATAAATTTATAATCATTGAAGTTACATTATTTAAATACATAAGATATGCCTTTTTGTTTAATCAAGTCATCAAAGTGTTATGTGTCAAAACCCTAGGATGAAAGAAATAATATCCTAAAACCATTCAAGGAGATGGTAAAAAGGTTGATATTTTTAAAATAAACCTTCTTCCACCCAAATATGTATACCCAATGATTAAAATAATATAAATTTATATTTTTTAAGCAATGATTTTAAATGTTTTGGTAGATTTAGGTTCTTCTTTCAATGTTATGAAAGATGACACATTGATTTTTTTCTCTATCAGGTGTACAACCAATGTCCATTATGTTATAGTTCATAATAAATAAATTTAAAACATTTAGTGTGTCATAAAATATGTTTTAGTTATAATGGATTCATGGGATTAACTTTTAGATTTCATGTCCTTTTATCCAAAAAAAAAAACTTGGATATTCATTAATCTTGGGAAGACCCTGGCTTGCCACAATAAGTGCACTCATAGAAAAAATGTATATAAACATGATAATTTTAAATTGAATCAACATTAATAATATGTTATTATATCCATATAAAATACCTTCCCTATACTCTCATGATAATTTATGGGTAGATAGACCAAATATGATTGGGGATACAAATAGTCTTTCTTCATTAGATGAATTAATAAAATTTTGAAATAATTATGAGGAATATTATAATCAAAAATATATTAAGTAGAGAGTTTCTAATTGGGAAAAAATCATACAATACCCATTTCTAACAACAATATTTTACCATTTGAAAAAAGTGATCTCTTAAGATGAGTCATTTTCAAGGATATCACAACTTTTCACATGTCACAACTAAATCCTTTCCATTTTTTATCATTAATGAGTGAGTAAAAGGAATTAAATACAATATATTTAATCACTAAACATATTTAAATTAAGTTAATAAATATTTTAAAAATAAATAATTAGTTAGTAGACAAACAAGAGGCAAAATTCTTTGACATATTGCACACATTCAGATGAATTTGCATGGGAATAAAATAACATAAAAGGAATAAATAATATTATATTAACTCATATTATATATATATATATAAGAGAATAATAAACCCTCCACTAGGAGAAAGTTAAAATCGAATGTGAAAATTTGTTAAAAGTAGGGTTTATATATCCAATCTCTAATAGTGATTGGGTTTATCCATTAGTAATAGTACCTAATAAAAATGGAAAAAGGATAATTTGTAAAGACTATATATAAATCAAACAAATCTAAATGTAAAGATTATTTTCCTTTACCATTCATTGATCAAGTCTTAGATAATTTGGGTGGAAAGATATATTTTAATTCTTAGATGGAAATAATGAGTATAAAAAATAAAAGCAACACCAAAAGAATAAAATATGACTACATTTATATATAGTCTCCTACCTTTAGACTATGTAATTCACTTGTTAATTTTCATATATAAGTGCTCTCAATATTTTTGAAACTAAACAATGCAATCATTGAATCCTATATGGATGATTTCACTATGTATGAATAATATTTTAATGAAACCTTTAAACATATAAATAAATCATCACTAGATGTGAAAAACATCATATTTATTTACGTAATGACAAATGTCTAATTTTGGTGGATCAATAAAAAATTTAGGCCCATCACATTTCAACCAAAGTATTACAAGTATATCCTAAAAAAATTTAAGTATTTTCATAATTACTTCCACCCAAGAGCCAAAAATACATTAATATTTTCTTAGGACATGTAGGATACTATAGGTTATTAACTAAATAATTCAGTGGAATTACAACACTTATGTTCTCCCTGATCACAAAAAAAATGAATTATTGTGGACAAATGTATACCAAAAACAATGTGAGGAAATAAAGAAAATAATAATTTATACTCCAATATTAAGAGGTATAATTGGAAACTCCTTTTCTCCAATTCATACATATTATTCGAATTCTATAATAGGAGAATTTCTTGGACAAAGAAAACATAATGGAATCTTATTTTATATTTAATATGTTACTGATAACTCAAATCCAACTATAAAATAATTATACAACCACTAAAAAAAATTGTGTGTCATTTATGCCATCAACATGTTTTGTCATTATATAACTAGTTATGAGTTCTCTCCTCTCTCTCTCTCTCTCTCTCTCTCTCTCTCTCTCTCTCTCTCTCTCTCTCTCTCTCTCTCTCCTCTCCTCTCTCTCTCTCTCTCTCTCTCTCTCTCCTCTCTCTCTCTCTCTCTCTCTCTCTCTCTCTCTCTCTCTCTCTCTCTCTCTCTCTCTCTCTCTCTCTCTCTCCTCTCATCCTCTCTCTCTCTCATCTCTCTCTCTCTCTCTCTCTCTCTCTCTCTCTCTCTCTCTGTGTGTGTGTGTGTGTGTGTGTGTGTGTGTGTGTGTGTGTGTGTGTTGTGTGTGTGTGTGTGTGTGTGTGTGTGTGTGTGTGTATGTGTGTGTATTTGTGTGTCTATATATACATTAAATTATTCCAAAATTAATAACCATATTGTACATCACTATATATATATATATATATATAGAGAGAGAGAGAGAGAGAGTGATGTGCAATATGGTTATTAATTTTGTAATAATTTAATGTAAAAATAATTTGCAAAATCTGAAAGGATAATGTGGTTTTTTATTTCTTGTCTATATTGAACACTACAGGGTAAAATGAACCATTTGAATATAATATTCTAGATGAACAATTGTTCACAATTTAAATATATATAACCTAGTTTACAAACATGTCTAATTATCTTACTAAATGTAATCTTTCATTTTAATTCATTAACAATCAAAATAAATTCCCAACTAAAGATTGATTAATATTTGAATGGCTTAATGGGATTTTATTTAAATTTAGACATGTTTATGTGCTATGCATTTTTTAATTAAAAGATGAAGTCTATGAAATCCTAGAAGACACTTGTAATTAACTATAAAGAGGTCATTATTTATCCCAAATTAATATTCATAAGGTCTTAGGTGATGGATATTACTAGATTTAACTTCACAAAGATGTCAAAAAATATGTAAATCAATGTGATCATGCCAACGGATGGGTACGACCACACTATCAAATCAAATGCCTTTCCATCCTCAAGTGCTTTTATAACTATTTGATAAATGGGGATTTTTTTTTAATTGTCCCTATTAATCCATTATCACAATAAAAATATTACATCTTGCTGTGCACTAAATATGTCACCAAATGGGTTGAAGTATATGTTTTAACATTTGCTTGAGAAGAGAAAGTTTATTATTTTTTGAATAATATAATATTCAATGATTTGGGTCACTTAGAGGTATTAGTTCATATCAAGTTACACAATTTACTTAGAAACTATAAAATAATGTAATTAATACTATTAAATCACCTATAAAAATTCATCTCTTTATCATCCTCAAGATAATAATTAAATAAAAGTCACCAACACAAAATTGGAGAACATTACAACTAAGACAATTTATATCAATACAAAAGTGATATGCTATAATTTTACCTCTCATTTAACCAATAAATTTATTGGTGTCATTTTCAACTAGGGCATATCCGATGACTATTTTCAATGACACTATTTGATATTGGAGTTGTACAGTTCAATGTTTGTGGGGTTTTACTTTCTACTATGTTTTTGTAAATCCTAAAAATAGAAAATAAAACTCTAACTCTAGTTTGCAAGAAAGTAATTTTAAACTATTTGTTAATTAGATATATCTTTTTGGCATTAACACCATCAAGATCAAAAACATAAACATTTGTGATAAGACATATGATGTCCTCACTCAACTTTCCTAGCTGGGTAGGACAGTGTGATGTTATAAAAACTGATAATGTTATCTATTATCACTTTAAACAACTTTTGACAAATTCTAAAATCAAGATGAATTAACAAAATCACTCTAATTAAAATACACACTCTTGATTCAAATAAATATTATTATATCGAATCAAAATAACTCTTACATGTAAATGAAACACACTTGAATTAAAGGAAATTCACACTTGCTTTGAAAATGGAAATTCATACTTGCTTTTGAAAAGGAAATTCACACTTGTGCATAAAAACAATCACTCTTTACTTTGAAAAGAAATCACTTTGCATTTAAAATAAATTACTCTTGTGGTTAAGAGGAAATTATAATTTGTAGTAAATAAAATATATCTAAATTAAGAAATAGTTGTAAACTATTAGACTAAAAGTACCCATTTATCATGATCCATGGATAGAAGTGGGCCTTTGCTCCTTCCTCAAAAAAGGAACTACTTTACTCAATAATAAATGGAATTTCTTAACCTCTATTTTCATTCAAAAGAACATATATAAACATGAAATAGGTATGTTGATTTCTAATTCACAAAATTCTAGTTTTTCAACTTGTTCTTAATTTATATAACTTACTAGAATGAGAAGGATATGTGTATTTAAACACATATCAACATCAATTTGTAGAGTAAAAAATCTTGGTTATCTTAACACCAAAATATATTTATTCAAAATATAGACAATCTAGGAATTGGATCCCATGCCTCTAATAAGGTGTTGTAAATGACTCAACTAATTATAGACAAAAAATAACTAACTTAGAATGAATATACTTAACCGGTTCTAAAAAATAAAGATAAAAAATATATCTAGACTATTTTAGGCTATTACCATGAATGGTAATGTCTAAAATAAGACATCTAATATAGAAAGTCTATTTATAAATATTTGTAGAATTACTATTCTAATTAGTAGGATCCAATTGGTCTTCAGAGCACATATAGGTGTTGATCATGGACATTTGATGTCTTAGGTTATCATTGATGTAAAAGAGAGATTGAGGTACTAGTGCATGGATGATAAATAAGTTGTGTTTGATAGCTTGGACATTATATGGCATATGTGTAGATCATTAAGGACAAAAAAGAGGTTGTGAGGCATACATATATGTCTTGATGAAGTTATGGTGTGTCGTTTGATCATTTGGAAAGAGGAACATGCATATTATAGCTTAAGAGAAGCAAAACCATCACTGCACGTCATGCAAGTATGAGTGATCTAGCAATTTTCTACATTTTGTGTAGGTAATAAAAAAGTCAAAATTGGTCAAATATTTTGATGGAGGTCTTGTCTATAGTACCATAAAGTTACTCTAAATATTTAGATTCTTGAAGTGTTTTATATTTCAATATATAAACCTTCAAAGTTATTTTATAAGACTATAATGGACTAGAGATTATCAAGTTTAAATACATTAAAGTCTAGGGTCAAATAGTCAAGATAGATCTAACAGTCAGCATTCATCATCTAGATTGTGATCTAATAACATGTGTGAAGTTAATATATCAAAGGTTCCTGATATTTCATGTGATAATGACATGTGTCTCAATCATTATGATTTTATAGAAGATGAATGACACAGTGTGCTACCAAGTGGTACAAGAGTGGGAACTAATAACAATGTGCTTAGAATGCACGTGGGGGTTTCTATGTGTCTTAATCATGGAATTACATATCAATGATCAATAGTGAGCATTAAAGAGTTAAAGTTAGGATGATCTCAAGGAGATCAATGGAACGTGTTTAAGAAAGTTACAAGTGGAAATGAGATGAAGACATGTGCCTAAAATGTTTAAATTAGATAGTGACCATTGGCATTTCAATTACCAAAGGGAAAAACCAATTTACAATACTGTTTTAATATCTTTTGATTTAAGAATAATTTGCTAATGGAGTAAAAATCAAAGTTGAAAATACTTTAAAGTGCATCCAACAAAGTTTATTAGAATGTTTGAATGTTTGTAGAGTTTTAGATGTTGAGCTTTGAAGGTTATTATTTGTTCATTAATGGTGTTACTATGTAAAATTACTATTGTTTTAGTAAATTTTGCTTTAGTAAAAGA
The DNA here is from genome assembly GCA_037957365.1 of Torreya grandis. NCBI lineage: Eukaryota > Viridiplantae > Streptophyta > Pinopsida > Cupressales > Taxaceae > Torreya > Torreya grandis. The sequence goes on along the minus strand of JARHVA010005980.1, from coordinate 373,584 downwards.
GTATTTTGGGTGGATGACTTCATTTGAATATGTCTTATAAGTCATCTAGAGTGGACCCATGTATTTGATAGTGATATTGTGTTCTTGATGTGCTTGTTGAAGTGATAAAAGGGATAATAGGTCTCCATGAGACCTATAATGGGTACCAAGGCCTAATTTAAGGGTGTAACTACTTATGTATGACCCATAGATGCTACAACCAACCTATGATAATGAATTTGAGCTATGTCTTAGCATGATATAATTTTTAAGGCTTAAGGCAAGTATTATGGATAACCTATAAGTTGATATTCATGAAGACTATTTAAAGAGTGAAAGTTAAGGTTAATGGTATTGTGACTTGAATTAGATATGTTGATAGAGTAGAAGATAGAAGCAAAGGAAAGAGATTATACGGAGTGTGATCAGTGGAGGGACTAAAGAACATAACATATTAAGAATGAGTAAACAAGTCTAGAGTGATCTAAAAATGTTATCTAGATGCATTTATTGTATGAGAAAGTTTTAGTTTGTGTGAAGAGTTTAAAGAGAGTTGTTATACATTGTTTCTTGAATTAGATTGCAATGTAATCGGTGTCAGGAATCTAGAACAACAAACATGCTCTGATCCCACTTGTCAGGATGCGAAACCGAAAACATACAATTGATTACCAAAACTTCAAGCAACTATAATATGCGGAAATAAACCAGATTCACCAAGTAACTAGAATTCAGAATAACACAGCATATGAGAGACAATACACAACTTGTATTAACACTTTATACAGAAAAGAATACAATAAAGAAGATGCCACTTCTTCTCCACCACCTTACAGAGGTTTCCCACACCTCAAGTGAACAGTACTTCTTCTCCCCAAAGCTCTCCCTCTCACAGGTCACAACACCCAACTCAAATACAGAGTTGATGTTCACCTCCCATGCTCCACGCATAACACAAGTGCTCCACGCACTCCACAAGCACTCCACGTGCTCCACAAGTACTCAAGGTACTTCAAGTAGATCTCCCATGAACCCTGCAATAACCTGCAATTCAACAGACCATACTTATGGAAGGAACTCCCTTGCCTTCCTCTTACTCTATCCGAGTACACACCTATAATCCAAGTAGATCCTGCCTGATACTGCTCCCTGTTGTGTTGCTGTCTGTATGACCTTGCACACCTGCAAATCAAACAATGGTTCTGCTCACCTGTGAACCTCGACCTTGCACACACATACACCTGCAGATCAATGATCTTACTTACCATGTAGATCTCCTATATAGGCCATGCAACTGTGACCAAGATCCTACACTCCTGAAGAACCCAGCTGGCTCTCCAATCCAACACCAACACACCTGGTACTGAGGCACTAGGAGGAACGCACCATTGCTCTACCTCACACACAGAAGGAGCTTATAATTATGCTCTCTTACTCCCTAGCACACTTTTCCAATACAACCATGAGTCTATTATATAGATCTCATCCAAACAATAATTAGATATCTAATTACAATAATTAGATCCGTAGCTATGAGTCTAAAATTAGCACTCATCATGCAAACACTTGGTTCGTTAGCTAACTGCCCGTAAATAGCTCACAGTCGAACCACACAGGAGACCGACGTCGGTCCCTGTCTGCCTGGAGGTGACCGACGTCGGCCGATATATGACCGACGTCGGTTGCTTCCCTTTGCTATCCTGCCGACATCGGCTGATCAGACCGACCCCAACTTCTCTGCAATCTTCAGCAACCTCCTCTCCTATTTGCATCAGTGAAGCTTTTAGCTCCACAATCCTAACAATCTCCCACTTGGAGATAAACAACTGCACTGTACCTGTACCTGTACTCTGTCTAATCTGTTTCCTGGTTTGTATCCCTCTTCAAGCTCCAACCTGAAGACAACCCACCACACAACCTGTGATGTACCTCCGGTCATCCGAGTACCCTGCCACATCCGAACCTACAACACCTGTAGTGAAGTCCTGACCCTGCATAGCAACACCTGCTGCCGGTCCCTCTCATAAAACCTGAGAACCCACTTCCCCGAATTGGCTCCTAACTCTGACAGCTCCCACTGCATGGGAATACTCAGGTCTATACCAGACCTCATGTGATTTCGGACACTGTACCTGTCCAGCCCTTAGTGTGCTCCAGTTCTGCATCCCGAACCTCACCAACACCTGATTCACATCAGCTCCCACTCGAGACAAAATCACCCTGTGATCTCCATGCCTCCCATGTCAAAGAATTCCGCTGCTCCAAACTCCTCATGACATGCCACTGAACTAATCTTACCCTTAGCTCAGCAAAACCCTGTATGTACAAACCTGCTATAGCAAAACATACCGTCCACATACAGTAACAGAATGATGTCATGACCATCATCCTCCTGGTAAGTCAAACCACAGTAGTTACCCTGACATCGACTGAAGCTATGCTTCGTCCTCCACCTGTCAAAACCTGTACCACTGTCCTACAGCTTCCTTAAGACCATATGCCTGGTCTTCCGTCTCACGTATCCGTTCTCTCTATTCTTCTACTAAGGAATCCATTCGTCTCTGTGCTTTCATCCAGCTGGCAAACCTACCAAGACTCCCGTCTGGTTCTGCTCCAAGGAATCACATCCTCATTCATGCCAAGCTCACACCTGTTTCCTGGATCCTTCCTATTATATAATCAGCAACAAGTATGAAGAAGAGGAACACGAATTTGACGGCCTACTTACGCCTTCAGTCCTCCATATGGGTGTTTGAGACTCTTTGACAGCTTGCTGTCCACCCAAAATTTGTTACAGTGACCGACCTCGGTCACCCCACAGTCTGCATCCGACCGACGTCGGTTCCATGCGTCTGTACCTGACTACCAGCCTGCCAGCGCTGGTGTCCCTGCTACCGACGTCGGTCCTCCTGACCGACATTAGTCTTACATACTGCCGACATCGGTCCCATGACCGACGCCGGTCTTACCCTGCCCGACATCACCGGCTTCAGTCTGCACATGACCGACATCAGCACCTGTCTGTTCGATGCCGGTTCCTTCTGACCGACGCCGGTATCTGTGTTCGCCTGTGAGTGATGACTTTTTACCCGCGAGCTCCTTTGGATCAATCTCCATGTCCAAACTGCCCTGCTCAGATGTATCCAGCTTCATCCACTGAACTCTGTCCGCCATCTCCTCCAAGAACACCAAGGCTTTCCAGTTCTTAAGCCTATCAAATATATCTGTCTTCCGCTTAAGAACATGCATCTCCTTCCTGCTCATGTGACCAAGCCTACGAAGCCACGTCTCCACAATAGAAGAAGAATCAGTAATATAAATAAGTAGATAAAGTATACCTGTTTTCTTACCACCAGCTAATTCAAGTGCTACTGCTGTGAGAGTTCTTGTGCATCTCTCATCACCCAATCTTTCTAAAGAAATTAGCCATATCTCCAAACCTGGGACCTGCATGACCTTCATCAACACCTGTGTGTTGGCCGCCTGCAATTTCAGCTTCACTTCCCCTTTGCCAATTCTTTGGTAAGGCTTACCAGCTCCTCTACCTGGGGCTGCATGGAAAGAGGCAACCGAATCTTTTATCCAAGATTCAACTTTATCCAAGAAACCTGCAAACACATCCTGTGCAACAACACCTGCTACATCTATATCTTCAGTTTCTTCATGCTGATCTGTTACCAACCAACAATCTTCTTTTACCTGCTCTTTCTTTCCATCAGACCGTGAGTAACCGTCTGTGCTTTTCAACTCCTCCATTCTTAGCTTACTTTGATCTGCCGTTGCTCTACTCCCACTTAATCAGAAACCCCTGAGAGTGCCCTGTAATCAAAACACAACCTGCTTCCTGCAACCTTAGCTCTGATACCACTGTTGGTATCAAGCTCAAGAACCTACAACCAAGGCTCTGATACCACTTGTCAGGAATCTAGAACAAGAAACATGCTCTGATCCCACTTGTCAGGATGCGAAACCGAAAACATACAATTGATTACCAAAACTTCAAGCAACTATAATATGCAGAAATAAACCAGATTCACCAAGTAACTAGAATTCAGAATAACACAGCATATGAGAGACAATACACAACTTGTATTAACACTTTATACAGAAAAGAATACAATAAAGAAGATGCCACTTCTTCTCCACCACCTTACAGAGGTTTCCCACACCTCAAGTGAACAGTACTTCTTCTCCCCAAAGCTCTCCCTCTCACAGGTCACAACACCCAACTCAAATACAGAGTTGATGTTCACCTCCCATGCTCCACGCATAACACAAGTGCTCCATGCACTCCACAAGCACTCCACGTGCTCCACAAGTACTCAAGGTACTTCAAGTAGATCTCCCATGAACCTGTAATAACCTGCAATTCAATAGACCATACTTATGGAAGGAACTCCCTTGCCTTCCTCTTGCTCTATCCGAGTACACACCTGTACTCCAAGTAGATCCTGCCTGATACTGCTCCCTGTTGTGTTGCTGTCTGTATGACCTTGCACACCTGCAAATCAAATAATGGTTCTGCTCACCTGTGAACCTCGACCTTGCACACACATACACCTGCAGATCAACGATCTTACTTACCATGTAGATCTCCTATATAGGCCATGCAACTGTGACCAAGATCCTACACTCCTGAAGAACCCAGCTGGCTCTCCAATCCAGCACCAACACACCTGGTACTGAGGCACTAGGAGGAACGCACCATTGCTCTACCTCACACACAGAAGGAGCTTATAATTATGCTCTCTTACTCCCTAGCACACTTTTCCAATACAACCATGAGTCTATTATATAGATCTCATCCAAACAATAATTAGACATCTAATTACAATAATTAGATCTGCAGCTATGAGTCTAAAATTAGCACTCATCATGCAAACACTTGGTTCATTAGCTAACTGCCCGTAAATAGCTCGCAGTCGAACCACACAAGCGACCGACGTCGGTCCCTGTCTGCCTGGAGGTGACCGACGTCGGCCGATATATGACCGACGTCGGTTGCTTCCCTTTGCTATCCTGCCGACGTCGGCTGATCAGACCGACCCCAACTTCTCTGCAATCTTCAGCAACCTCCTCTCCTGTTTGCATCAGTGAAGCTTTTAGCTCCACAATCCTAACAATCGGATTTCTAGAGTTATTAATTTCATAAGTGTTGTGTGGGTGATCAATACCTAGAACAAGTAGGTGTTTATTCATACTTAGGGGTGGGTATTCCTTGTGAAGTGGGTGATTCACTAAAATTCATCATTTTTATGATCATATTATAAGACACGTATTCCATTTTTTTGTAGGCATGAGAGTGGGTTTTATTCCCCATGAGGGTTTCCCATAAAATTCATGTGTTGTGTGTTTGATCTTGCATCATCTTTCTTATTCATTGTTATGAATATATTGTTTTATTAATGAATTTTTAAGGTCATTAACTAACATTTTGAAAGGATTAAAATTGAATTTTTAAATATCTTGCATCACTGATTCACCCCCATCTTAGTTATTGTACCTCCAATAATTGGTATCAGGGAAGGATCTTCATTGCAAGTTTACCCACTTGAAAGTGATATAAGGTAAAATATGGCAAGTCAACAAAAGTAGAGTTTATTTAAAAATAAATCAAAATTGTTTAATGATTTAAATTATGCTTTTTAGACTGCAAGAATGAGGACATACATAATGTCTCTAGGTTTTAATATTTGGCAATCTAGCGTAGATGGTTATAATACACTAGCTACTCCTCCAACTAGAGTTAATGATAAGAAGTTGAGTGAGAATAATTCTAAATCTATGAATGCTATAATTTGTGGTCTATCTAAGGCTGAGTTTACTAAAGTGATCAATTTTAATTCTACCAAGGAAATTTGGGACAAATTATAGACTATCTATGAAGGAGACTCAAAGGTAAAACTAGATAAATTATAAACCTATCAAAAGAAATTTGAATGTCTAAATATAAAGGAAGAAGATATTGTGGTATCCTATTTTCTAAGGGTTGATGAGGTAGTAAACATGGCCAAAGGAATTGGAGATATGATTGATAAAGCTACTATAATACAGAAGGCATTGAGGACTTTTACACTCAAGTTTGATTTAAAAGTTTCCATTTTATAAGAACTTTATTATCTCACTCAGTTGAATATGGATGAACTAAAATGCATCCTTACTTCTTATGAGATGAAAGTTGATGAGTACAAACCTCCTAATATGGAAGAAGCCTTCAATGTGATTAAGGAGACAAAATCTAAGAAAACCAAGTTAAGTCTTGAAGATTTTAATCTTAATGAAGGTCAAATTAAATTACCGATTATAAAAATATTGAATGTAGGATTAGGTAAGTATAGAGGAATAATTCCTTTTAAATGTTTTTCATGTGAATTCGGTCATTTTGTAGCTAAATGTCTAGACAAGTTTGAACTCAAATAAGTTTATATGGAATCTTATGAAGATGAACACAAGAAATTTGAGGGTCCTAACAAGTAGAGAAAGTTCTTGAGTAAGACAAATGGAAAGAAGGAATCATACAAAGGTAATAAGGGCCTTTACCTTGAATAAGATAGTAAGAATCTACAAAAGAATAAGTAAACACATATAAAAATGATGATTCTTTTCATAATGAGGATAATGAGACATTATTCATGGCTTTTAGTGATGATTAAGGTGAATGTTCTTTAAGAAGACATTTCTTTAGCAAAGATAGCTCAGAGGAAGAAGATGAGAAAGTCACTATTGAATATAAACATCTAGATACTATGGAAGAAATGAATATATTTAATAAATAATAGAAAACAATATTTTTTGATCAAATCCTATGAGGAGCAAATTGAAAATTTTGAAGGAAAGCTAAGTAATGAAGTCAAGTAGCATGATGAGATCATACAATAGCTTGAAACTCATGTTTGTGCTCTTAATGAACAATTAAAGAGTAATGATGAAGATTTTATCATGTATCAATTAGAGATGGTGTCTTTGTAGATGAAACTAAATAAATATACGATCAAGATTTAAATTTTTCAAAATTCAAAATCAAGCAGCTCTAAAAGAGATGATCTCAAGATAAATAAAGATAGGATTGATTATTTAGCTAATAAGGATAGATTTATGAATAATCTTGGTTATCTGAGGATTGAGAAGAAAAAAAAATAAGATGATGTCACAAATCAAGGACTATGAAGATCAAACTAGTTTGTTTGAAGCAATAACGAATGATGACATGAGGGAACATGAGGATACTATCAATCATCTAAATAGTCTATTAAAAATTATATCGACAAGCCTAAAATCCAAAGAAGATGATTAATTAAGGTATTTGATTTAAATTGAGTAATTAAAAGATGAGTTATATAAGACATCTTGTAAGCTAGAGTCATTTGTGAATTTTGGAAAGAGCTCAAATGATCTTGACAATATTTTGTGTATTCAAAAGCATGCAAGTGATAGAACTATTCTTGGATACATAGAAGAATAAAAACATGTAACTTAAGAAAAGATAAAGGATGATGTGAAAAAGTAAAATTATACTTTTAATATTAATCATCAATCAAGAAATGAAGGTTTTGGTAGAATAAATACAAATCAGATTAGACAACCAAATACTATGAGGTATGCAAATTTCAATGGTCATTGTTACTCTTGCAATCAGTTTGGTAATATGTTAAAAGATTTTTTAAAAAATCCTAATATAATTGAATTACATGTAATTATGACAAATAAAATTTCAATCATGAAGAACATCATCACTCAAGATAGTCAATAGGTTCACAAAGAAAGAATGACATATTTTTCTACAAGTGTCAAGTGTTTGGGCATATTGCAAAGTTTTGTAATATCTTCTTCAAGAGTCCAAATGATCAAGTACATGAAAAAATTAATGAAACTTAAAGGAATAATAATATATATCAATAAAAAGGTATGTACAATCTAAGAAACATCACTTTTTTCAAATGTCATGAGAGATGTCACATAGCAAGGTTCTATAAGAATGATCAATATTCTACTTAAAAAATTGTCAATCCTGTAATGAAAAGAAAGAGCCATAGTGAATAGATGCCTAAGGAGGTAAATTAAAAATAGTCTCAAAGTGGATTATTTTTCATGATATAAGAATTAAAAAATTCAAGTATCAAGGAACAATTCTTATCTTCCCAAATGGACAAGAAAATCAGGTAGGATCCTGAGATAAAAGAAAAGAATAAGGTCAAGAACTCATTCAAAGTCAATCTAAAGTTGAGGAAGGACTTCAAGTCAAGTAAGAGAATAGAGATATAAGAGTCTCCTAAGTTTTGGGATCTTTCTTCCCTCTAAGACAAGTGGGTATCTCTACCTATGCTTCTTAAGAGACATATTACATATGTGTAAGTGTGTGTACTTTAGGTAATGATCAAAATGTCAATCAGTACAAAGGTATGTTCTCTTCAATTTCATAATATTCAAGATATACATTAACTAAGGGTGAGAATGTGTAAGATGTTTCAATTTCAAAAATCTTGTATATTATGGTTTCAAAATAGATGGCATGAGATGGAGGATGATGTTAGGGGGGAGCTTTCTAAGATTTGTGAGAAGTTTGTCAAGCCCAAGGATTAAATAATTCCAAGTTTAGATTGGTGCAAATTAAAGAGGGTTAAATTAATTCATATGATTTAAAGTATGTAACTATCCAAATCATATTAAATATTATTTTAATCAATACATGATGTTAAGGAATGATTTTTGGCATGTTGAGGAAGATATGCTTTGTCATTAATGTCAAAGGGGGATAAAGATGAGAATGAAGAAGTTTAAATTAGTAAGAAGCCATTGTGAGGGTTTTCTCCATAAATTACAAAGGGGGAGATTATTGATCATGGTCATTTGATGTCTTAGGTTGTCATTGATGTCAAATAAAGCATGATGTACTAGTGCATGAATTACAAATAATTTGTGTTTGATAGGTGGGAGAGTATATGGCATATGTGGAGATTGGTAAGGATGAAAAAGAGGTTGTGAGGCATCTATAAATTTCTTGGTGAAGTCTTGGTGTGTTATTTGATCATTTATAAAGAGAAACATGCATATTATAGCTTAAGATAAGCCAAACCATCACTGCATGTCATGTAAATATGAGTGATCCAATAAGTTTATGGATTTTATGTAGGTAATCAAAAAGTCAATATTAGTCAAAGATTTTCATGGAGATTTTTTATATAGTGACAAGAAGGTACCATAAAAATGTGGAGTCTTAAATTATTTTTTAGTTTAAGATATAAACATTCAAAGTTTATTTAATAGACTTTGATGAACTAGAGATCATTAAGTTTAAGTGCATTGACGTTTTGGGTCAACTAGTCAAGATAGATCTAATGATGAGCATTCATCATCTAAATTATGATCAAATGGCCTGTGTGAAGTCAATATGCCAAAGGTTCTTGAGATTTCATTCACTAGTGACATATGTCTCAATCATGATGATTTGATAGAATATCAATGGCATGTGGGAATGCCAAGTGGTACAAGAGTGGGGACTGACAATAATGTGCTCAAAAGGAATGTGGGGGTGCCAAGTGTCTTAATCATAGAAGTGAAAATCAATGATCAATGTTTAGCATTAAATATTTAAACTTATAAGCATTACAAGGAGATTGACAGAGTGCATTTGAGCAAGTTTCCAAGAGACACAAGATGAAGACATGTGTCTGTAATATTTGCATTACATAGTGACTATTGGCATTTGAATTAGCAAAGGGAAAAATAGTCTATAATATTATACTAATATGGTTTGATATAGAAGGACATTTTTGATGGAGTAAAAAAAAATTGAAGAGGACTTCAAGGTGTATCCAATAAATTTTATTATAAGGTCTAAATGTTTGTAAAGTTGTATATATTGATCTTCATATTTGACTATTTATTCATTCATGATGTTGCTGTGTACAATACTATTATTTAAGTAAATTGTGCTTTAACAAAAGATTTTTTTAGTGGATAAACTCATTTTAAGGTGTCTTAGAGTTCATATGGAGTGGACCCATGTATTTAAAAGTGACATTGTGTTCTTTTTTTTCTCGATGAAGTGTTAAAAGGGGTAGTAGGTCTCCATGAGACCTATAAGGGATACTAAGGCCTAATTGAAAGTTGTCATTACTTAAGTGTGACCCATGAATGTTATGGCTGACCTATGATAATGAATTTGAGCTATCTTAGCATGATATAATTCTCAAGGGTTAAGTTAGTTATTATAGATGACATAGAAGTTGATTTTCTTGAAGACTCAATAAAAATTGAAATATAAGGTAATGGTTTTATGACTTGAAGTGGATATATTGAGATAATAGAGGATAAAGTCACAAGAAATATATTAGAGGGAGTGCACTTAGTGGATGGACTAAAGAATAAAATAGATTAAGGATGAGCAAAGAAGTCTAGAGTGATCTAAAGGAGTTATTTGGATGAATTTATTGTATGTGAAAGTTTGAGTGTGTGTGAATATTTTAAAGAGATGTGATACACATTGTTTTTCCAATCAAATTTAAATTTAATTAGATTTCTATAGTTTTTTATTTCATAGGTGTTGTGTGGGTGATCAACATCTAGAAAAAGTGGGTTCTTATTCATACTTAGGGGTGGGTGTTCCTTATGAGGTGGGTGTTTCAGTAAAAGGTTTCATGTTTATGATCATATTATAGGATAAATAGTCCATGTGTTTACAAGCTTGATAGTGGGTTTTATTCCCCACAAGGGTTTCCCACATAATTCATGTGTTATGTGTTTAATCTTGCATCATCTTTCTTATTCATTATTATGAATATATTGTATTCTTTATAAATGTTTGAGGTCATTAATAAAGAGTTCTAAAGGATTAAAATTTAAGTCTGAAATATCTTGCGTCACTGATTCACACCCCTCTCAGTGATTGTACCTCCAAAATTGTGTATCTTAAGAGCATCCTATATAGGTCTTCAAATAACTCTGTACAAGTCTTTAGAGCATGCCTAGACTTATTAAAAAAATCCTATATATGTCTTTGGAGTACACTCATAAAATATTTAAATCAATTATAGAGTGTATTTGTATCATTAAATCTTGGGAGATTGCTTACTAAATCCTCAAAATTATAGCCAAAAAGAGTTATCAAAACTATGTGTTGCCTTCTCAAAATTAACCTACCATTGGGATGTGTTGATGCACTAAAAATGTGCTACTCATCAAGGTTAGACACAATAAGAAGGTAAATAATCAAAAATAAATTTCATATAAAAAAATACAAATTACATTCATTTCCTACTTAGATAATACTTTAATTATTAAATGCAATGCAATATATAACCAAAGGCATGGATAGTTTATACAGCTATGATGAGCTATATGAAATGATAATCAAAATGTTTGGGTAAATAAGTTATCTATATAAATTTATGATTACAATAAAATGTGAAAATAAACTATAAGATCCACTCTATATGCACTAGTATATGTAAAAACAACATTACTTCCTACTGAATTTGAATTACAAACACTAAGGACAAGAACATAATTAGTAATTTACTTCACAAAAGAACAAAAAGAAATGATTATATAATTTAATGAATTAAATGAGATGAGACATGAGGCACTTCAAAAAATATAAATCTTCCAAAAATAGTGTAAGTAATGACATGATCAACATATAAAATATAATAAATAAAAAGTTTGAGATTGAACCTTATTATTTGACTATAATATCAATATTTCAAAGGGAAAATTTGCACCCAATAGCTAGGACAATATGATATTGAGTAAATGTTTGATAATGTATTTATCCAACTAATACCAACTAATGGAGATATAATGATAGTCATGGTTAATAATCATAAGTTATATTTATATCATCAACCAACCATGAATGAGTTCACCAAATAAGTACTTTCTAATACAAAATTTTATTGTGTCGAAGATATCCCCTTTAATAAATTGATAAATAAATTGATACATGGTTCAAATAAATAAATAGAGTTAAAAACTACTAAATAAAATTTATTTTCCCCAAAAATTTTGGGGGGGAAGGGATATTTGAAAAAAAAATGGTGCATTTTCCTAAATAAGTAATAAAATTGTAATGATTGACTTCCTGATGTTCAACATATTCATTTTCAATGTCATTTCAAGAGAAAATAAAACAAAATGTTGTCAAGGTAAATATTCTATTATTTTAATTTTAAATTTAATTTTAAGTATTAATATTAAATAGATTCAATTTTTAATTTTTTCTAAAAATGGAACCCCAATCATGAGCCTTACCACTCCATAATTTCCAACAAGGGATAATAATTATAAATTCATAATATTAGATGTATAAGTAATGAGGTGGATTTAGTAAAATAAGTGATGTTTTGGATTCAAAATTTCAATCCAATCCTCATGTTTTTGTTTCTTTCACAATGTGTAGTTTTATTAGAAATTATTGTCCCAGTTATTTTAGTTCAAAAGTATGATCTTTCTTTCATATGGATTGGTGTATTTGGAATGTTCAATTTTTTTAAAGGTAATAAGTTGGCTGATCTATAATAAGGACTTAAAATCCATTTCTTTATTTTATCTAGGTCTAAACAATAATTTTTCACTGCATTAACTTAGCATAAAAATAAAATATAGGACATTATGGGTTATTTATAAAAAAATATTTTAGTTTTTGTCTAGAGTTAACTCACAACTTTTCCTTAATAATTTATCTCATCATCAGATTTATTTTGGACTAATTTCACTAAATTGGATATACCAATTTGAAATTACCTTAGTCAATTTCATTATATTTGAGCTAAATTAACAAACAATATTGGAAAAGGGGATTTAATATATAGACTTAATTTTGTTCCTCTGGCCCTTTTAGCTTTCTTTACTTATTAAATTTTCTTAAAATCATGGTCATTAACATTGTTTTTTGTTTTCCATGTAGGACACACTTGTTCATTTTTTCCATCCAACATGCATTCATGGATTTTGGATATCAAGCCTAGTTATTAAATTTTTTTGAGACTTCGTCACATTTTCATATTTTGAGTGATGAATTTCACAAATCAAAATGCATGACTAAGAGAGAAACCAACATTTGTTAAAAAACATATACTATCATAACTCTTCGAGGATAATTTACAACACTAAAAACATAAACCCTTTGACCAAGTTAAAATATTATATTTATTGATATCTCATATAATAAAATTGATACAACACTAAGAATAATTTCACATGGACCTAGATCACATGAGTAAGTGATATATTTCCATGTTGTACAATCACACTACACTATAGTCAAAGTTTAAACAGTATGTAATGACCCTGTATTTAGTCATGATTAAGCAAGATGTTACCACTTAGCATGCATGGCCCATATAAAAAGGCACATGAAAAAATAGGTAATAATGTATATCGAATATTTCAAGCTTCTAAGCCATCACATTGATACATAGATTATAATTGATGACCTTCTATACCCATCAAACCAAAAAAACCTAAGAATGGATTGTGTTTTCCATCTGACCAACTAAGTAGACATATGGTTGGTATAATAATGGAAGAATGATCATAGGGGTGTATAAATAAAGACAATCCTATAGATATCACTAATAAAATTATGAGGTGTACATTGGGTTAAAATAGATAAGGCAAACATGCCAAAGATCACCTTAATCAGGCATGACCCCTCTATTACATAAATCATGGCCTCCTAAATTACTTAATTTCCTTAAATTACATTTTTCTACCATAAATTCAAATTGAATTAAATTTCCATGTTCCTAATGATGATGAACATGGGATTTGGCATGATCCTCATAGAATATGAACTCATGTGGGTGAATCCCTTTTGGTTCATGCAACCAGTTAGTGGGTAGAAGATTAATGACCTCTTGGATGGAAATTATCTATATAAGATGATATTTTATACAAAATAAGGACTAGTTATTTTTATTAACTAATATAATATATAGATATAGGTAAAATATGAGGTAGTTCTATCACTTTATACATATACATTTTACTTATTTTCGTACTTAAATTTTATCTTGTATGGCCTTACTCTATTTTAGATATAGTTATGCAATTAATCTTAATATAAGATCGATCTAAGGAAGGTTTTTAAGAATTATATTTTACTTTTAAATATATTAATATTAACACTCATTACCTATGAATTTATATGGTGGTTATGTTTCCCTTTATCTGCATTGTTAACTTTGTCCTCATACTTCAACATCATCCTTCTTTCTAGAAGTGCATATTCTAACCAAGAATGAAACTAATCTTTAAAATTATTTGTGTACCAAAACCAATATAATTTGTATCCATAAATAAGATCATTTTTATTTCTCCCCATCGTTATCTTTTTCTCTCTTTTTATAACCATTTTTTGTGTAGATTTAGAGTTAGATAAAATTGTCATCCATTTAGGCATAACTATATATTTTGATTGCAAATGTATTCAATTAATAGTATTAAATTACTTAATATTTATGAGATAATGATTTTTTATTAGTTTTTATAATCTTGTAAAATTTAATATGGTGTTTTATTTTGAGATATGTGAATTAAATCTTCTATTATATTATTTAAGATTTGAACTAGTAGGCCCCTTAACTAGAATAGTAAACATATCAACCATTGACTTATCTATTATTTTATGACATGATAATGTAGACCTTAGATAAATATTTAATTTCATGAGAGGCATCAAGTGTATTTCTATTTCCTCATCTAAATTTTGCATGCCTAAAATACACATCAATAGATTGGTGCTAGAAGGAGGAACACTTTAACGTTTACTAGTTTAGAATACTTGTTCTAACTAAGATGTTATAAATATAAAAACTATACAATGTAAATATCACCATGAGGTTGAAGTATATTTATGGTAACTTTATATTGTTATACCTTACAAAGCATAGAAAAACCAAAGACTGACAAATGGAAATCTAAAACCAGACATATTTACCTACCTAATAGTTCCCCTGTAGCTATTTTCCCCTTTGTTAACCTTTTTTTATCCCTATAAATCATCCAGTAGATGATGCATGTATTGGTGGAGGTATTTTTCCTTTGAATATATCAAGGCCCACCATTGACTTACCTTAAAAACATGAGAAATTTTATTTGAGGTATGTTCATGATGGAATTATAACAATAGATGAACATATCCAAACCTTCATGGATGATTTAATAAGAACTCAAATCCAACATGAGGATGTTTCTTGTTAATTTTTCCCTTACAACTTAGATTAATCAATCTATGGATGGTATCTTGGTGTATTAGATGCATAAATTAAATCTGAGAATGACCTCAAGATTGTATTCATCAACATTTTAAAATTATTTATCTATGTTTACATTTTATATCATCATTTTGTAGATGCTCATAGATAACCCAATGAATCCATGAGTATTTTCAATATTCATTTCCAAAAATTGTACAAGAGGTTGAACAATCCTATCCTCAAACAAAACATATTGCTATTTATACATACTTAGGGGTATTGGATTGGATGAATTCCATATTTTAAAAATGACTCCAATAACTCTTTACATAATTTTATTTTGCATATAATGAGTATCTAAATATTGAGTAAAAGATGATTCCAAAAGGGTATGGCATTGGTCGATTACCTTAATTTGGACAACCTAGTTCCTACAACAAAATTATAATGGTAAACTAGTAAATTACATAAAAAAACATGCATATGAACTCTATTCTCAATGAAACATATGTAACCCAATACTAGATATATAATCCAACACCTTTGATTATATTTCTTTCAATCAGAGCATGCCTTTGAATTATATGTTACATAAAGCTAATGGTCATGTTAATTTGTTTTGAAATAAACAAGATAAACAAATGTAAAAAATGTTTCTATTAAGTTAACACCTATTGATCCTACATTTATAAGTGTTGCAACACCTATAATTGACATAATTCCATAATATATAAATAATCAAAATACCAATTTGAATATTGAAATAGGAAACCTACACCAAATGGTTTAGAGACTAACTAATTACATGCTTGATTTATTTAGAAAAACCTAAAAATACTAAAATAAACCATTGAATAATCCAAAAAATATAAAATTTAGTTTTAAAATAACCAATCATCAATGGAACGTTCAACCTAGCAATGAAAATTTTCACAATCATTTTTAAAAACAAAATAAACCAATAAAAATGTTGGGAACTCAATAAGTTTCATATAATTAGTACTATCTACTTGGTATAGGATGAATAATATAATTGAACACACCAAAATAAATTATTTTAATTTTTAGATAGCTTCTAATATATTTAAAAAATAAATGGGTGATCTAGAGATAGTGCCTATGCTTGAGACTATTCCAAATTAAAACACTAGAAACCTAAACACTACCTTAGTCCTAGAGACTTATTAATTTCCATTCAAAAGTGAGAATGATCCAAAATATCATTTGGATGAATTTCATGCATATCATAAATTTTAAATAAGTTTCTTTTTAATAAATTGATGAGTAAAATGAACACAACTTTGACAACCTCTACTCCTCCAAACAACACTCAAGTTCCACTTGATGAAAATTATAATACTCATCATTTCCATCCTAAATGATCAATTAAATCATCATAAGAAAATAGTAATGTTAAATTTTCACAAATATGTAAATATGATGATAAAAATAAATTAGGATACAACATTGTTAAGGAATTTAAAAAGACCAAAACCAATATACCCATGTTTGAACTACACCAAATATTTGATCAAAATGATTGATTGTTGATTACATTATTTGATATAATATGAAAATGAATTCATAGAGTGGTTAATGCACATGATACAATTTATAAATAAAATATTAAATGCATGTTGAGGTCAATATACCCCCATTATTTTAACAGTGGGGACCCTTATGTTAAATTGTGTTGATTGGTATCTTAAAATTGAAAATTCACTTCATCATAATATTAAAGACCAAGTATTAGAAAATTTAGAAGGGGTGAAACCATGATTGTCTAAGAACATGTCTATTAATCAAAATTAGAGTTGTGATCAATGTGCAAACATGCTATATATATCACAACCATAATATATACCATTATTGTAATACTGTTAATATAATAATATTCCCATATATAAACTATCTAAATAACTATATTTACCTCTTGATAAATAAAACAATAACCAGTTATTAACTTACCACATGAATATTATCCTCAACATTCAAATCCCTTAGTGTCAACATGGGGAGAATGTATCCCTATACTGTAACTGACCCATACTCACGATCCCTCATGAAAATTTTCAATTTGGTAAACCTATAACCATAACAATAGATGGTTTTCAATGTGGTGAACCATTAATCATGACTACAAATGGTTTTCAATATGGTTAACCACCAACCACAATTACAAATGGTTTTCAATGTGGTTAACTACCAAACACAAAATCATGAGGTTATAGTATTTCTTTTATCCTCATCACAAACATGTTAAGAGAGAAAATACAAGGATATACGTTCATGTTTTACACTCATGTTTTAAACATGCATGTATCATTTATTATTATTTTGCAAAAATCACATAGTAGAAATGAAAAACACACCACACTAAAAATAACACACCACACTAAGTCACCACATCATTGATGTGACCCCATCATTGGTGACTAATGAGAATTTACTGAAAGACCTTCTTCCTTCATGTATCCTCCTACATCTAATACTTCATTATTCACTCAAAAAATATGTTGAGGAAGCATGAATATTTCCATATTTTTTATTGTATCATTCCCTGCTATAATGTGAAATGGTTGACTTCGGATGTTAGTTTCCACCAAAAATGCATCCATAAAGAAATATATGTTATTAAAAATTTGGACTTTTGACAAATGACTAAAAGTATTGAGTTAACCCTTTACTATAGACATGGCTTTATTTTAGTTTTTATATACATAAAGTTATTAAATCAAATAACAATATGGACCCAAATACATATGGAATCTACACAAGATGATAATTAAAAACATTGGTTTACTAGACACTACATCATATACTAATATGACAAAAATACTAATTGAATCTAATAAACTTAAAACTAACATTACTTTACTTTAACCTAATGCAATGAAACCAAAACTAATACCACAAAAACTAGTTCTAATCCCAGTGACTAAAACTAACAAGAATAATGACTTACTAGAAGGAAAAATAATGAAATCATTAATTAAAAAAACTTTAATAAAACACCTAAAAACTAAAGACTCATCGAGTGGCTTAAACACATATCCAAGTTCTTAGAAAGCATTAAAGGTATAGGACCTATATATTTGATAGAGATGACTCAAAATCTTAGCATCATTACAAAGGACAGAGAACACATCAACACCACTAAGCACATGGAAGATGAAACATGGGTGAAATATGTTAGGGATCTATATAGAGATTTTCTCTACAATATCCTTGATGCACTTCAATAGAGAAGCTATAGAATACAATGTGAATATCTATTGACTAAACCAATACAAGTATTTTGAATCAATGTATCTTCTGTCAATACCAATTATAAAAAAAATCTAGGGAATCAATTTAACACTAAAATTTGATTTAGGTTGGGGGCTCGGGTCATTCTAGACTATTAGAATACTCTTTTAGGGATATGAGATAAAAATTTGATGTTTTAATGATGGTATAATACAAATTATATGTGGCAAAATGAATATCAACACAGAAACTAGTAGGTGTAGTTGTAGCTACATGTAGATTAAGTCAATACATAGGTTTATGCATGGACAAAATCTCTCCATATCTAATGTTTTATTTCTAGATAAGAACAAAACCTTACAAATACATAGTTTTATAGTATATGGCATTGATAGATTTAATCCTCCTTCAGAACTTGAATGATTCTGTCAATATCTTACATGGTCCTTAAAATTTACAATGGCTTCATATATTTTTTACTTAGCTTTTTATTTCCCTTACACAAAGAAACTTCTCCCACTAAAAAAATATTACAAATAAAAATTACCAACTCGTTATCAATAAAAATAATTTCTCATACATAGGGAAAAATCATAGTGCAATTATCCTTCACCATCCTTAGGATTCCATTACTCTAATACCACTGATGTAAATTCAAAGAGATAAACACAAATATGTAGTGCATAGATTTTATTAATCATAAAAATAGTATTCTTCATGTTATCCTCATTAATAAATAAAATAAGAGTTTACATTTAAATAATAAAACTCTTTCCTATAATCTCTCACATGACTCCCTAATATAACTCACAAACCTATAAGGGATATATTGTTATAATGATATAAACAACATATCTAAACCATAATATATATTATTATCATAATATTAATAATATAAATATATTCAAATATACAATCTAACTGACTAACTATGTCTACCTCTTGGTAAATAACATAATAACCAATTACTAACTTACTATGTGAATACTATCCTCAACATGCCTTACCTTTCTTTTTGCTACTTTTTAACCAGATCACTCTAGCTTAATTTTCATTTTATATACCCATATTAAATTATTCTTTAGATTGTTTTTTTACTAGAATTCACCATTATTAGCTTAGCATACTTCATATTTTCATAGACTAACATTTGGCCATGGTGCATCCCAACCACCAAACATCATAAATATTGTGAAATAGTCCACTTTCTTTGCCTTTATTCCATCAATAGATAATAGGATTATCATAACCTACAACTCATGTGTTGAATTCATATAATTCTAAATGACAAGTATTATTTAACACTCTGGGCATGTATGACACATATTTAGGTATCAACAAGGGCATTTTTTGTTGGTGTCAGAAGGAGGGCCTCATTATATCTTTGTATATTTAAAGTATCTTTGCTCATTTCTATGAATTGTGTTTAAATATTGGTGTAACCTTTTCAAAATTATGTCATTATTTTCTCAATTGTGAAAATATCATTGATATTTATGGAGTTTGACTCATCCTTGTGATTCATTTAGATAAAGATTCACATTCTTTGAAGATATATGCTTAATTATGGTAAAGATGCTTAACCTTTGTCAACTCAACACATTTGAAGTTAATAATAGTTGTTTTGATCAATGATTAATAGATCCTTTGCTAATCTGAGTTTATTTGAGATTAAACATGTAAATCTCAATCATACTTATGTATTTGGATACATCTTTGAGTTAACTTAGTTAAATATTACTATCCTTTATCATCTTTTACATAAATATTTGAAAAATTTGTTTAATGTACAAGTCTAATCATTATTAATGATAAGGATAAGACTAACCCATCATATTTTAAATAGGATTCAAAGCCCACAAGCTAAAATTACCAAGAATCAGGATAAGGTCATGTTCAAAAACTAGAGAACCTCTTCTATCATTAAAATTTCATAGGAGAACTAGCCAAGATAAAGGTAAGCATATAATTTCAATGTATCTATGAACTTCACCAATCTAGAGTGCTCCTATGTTTGATCTCTATCAAGTTATGGCTTGGATAGGTGGTTATTAGATCAATGTCTCAGGTGTGGTACATGACCTTCCTCATAATCTTAAAAATTGTCTACCAACATTTAGTCATAGTGGCATTATAACTACTGAAGAACACATTAAGATTTTCAAATCTATATTATAATTACTGAATGTGATTCATGAAGATGTAGCATGCATACTTTTTCCTTTCACTTTTAAAGATGTTGCATATGAATGATTTCTACACCTTCCTAAAAATTGCATTACTAGTTGGGTTGATTTTAGTAATGTTTTCATTGACCAATTTGCTAAGATCAATAGTCCTTGTTTCTTATACCAATAATTCACCATAGTAAAAAAGGATGCAAATGAGCCCATAATATCCTTTAATTCTAGGTTACATAAAATGTCTAGTAGGACCACATCTCCTTATAAAATCGATGAGGATTTAGCCTTGTAAAACTATAAGGATGCCTTGGATCCTATGACTTTTATATTTATAAAGAGAATTGTTGGTCCCATTAATACATTAGCTTTAAATTATGGCAAGGATGTGATCATTCATGACCAAATACAACCCCAAGGATAATTTTATTTTTCTATTCCTAATGTCCATACATATTTACCAATTCTAAATGTTATTCCCAATGCTAACCAAAATGTGCCTGTCCTGAACCAACTTCTAGTCTTTAACCAAATACCTTTAAGACATACTTATCCTACTCAAAACCTAGGATTCCTAAACAATGATGCCAATGGATCTCATCTATAGAATTATAAAGGTTTGATGCCTATATATAATGCTAATACTAAAGTTAATAATTATGAGGCCCCATATAATGAGAGTGACACTATCCTTATGATGTTTCAAAATCTCAGTATTGACTTCCTTCAGTTGTAAAAGCTAGTGAACAATACTGGAGAGAGCTATGGTAGGAATTTATCTTTTCAAAGGTTTAATAGGCCCAATAATAAATTTTAGAATAATATTTACCATAATAATAAGAATAATGAGTCATATTTTAGCAAGAATGTTCCAGATATAAACCTTACTAATGTGGTTTTACCCAACTATTATAGAGTTCATTTCAATTTCAAGCATGGGGAAATTGATTGTGTTGATTTTTGTAATAATTTTAAAGCATTACAAGAATAATTAGATACTTTTGAGGTTATCCCTAATATGGATTATGATGGAGATACATATATTTTCTCAAGGTCATCTAGATCTACAAATTAAACTCTCATGATGGAGACATTTGAGTTACCTTTCCAAGAGGATAATGAGGCTAAGGATATTCATTAAGAGATTCATGCTTTTCAATAATTTTTGAAGAAGACTTATCCTCTGATAAATAGGGAGTAGAAGCAACCATTGACCAACTTAACTCCTCCAAATAAATTTATGACCCCTCTTAATACTAATTTAGAGAACAATCTATAAACTCTTAAGGGAAGTATTTATAAACCCAATGTTGATACATTTAATTCTTCCAATAGGACTAGGTATAACATAGTGGAGGACATAAAAAAGATCAAAACTAACATTACCTTATTTGCATTGACACTAATTACTACATAGAGGGATCTATGGTTGGAATATTTATCTAAAAATCAAGTCTCAATAGTCTACACATTCTAATGTTGCAATACTCAAAAGTAAAGTAGATGTTCCTCCTTTCCTACACATAGTAAGGATATTTGGTAAGAATATGCATAATTATTTTTTATATTCTATTGCATCTACAAATATTAGGCCTAAGTGTATTTGTAGGTTTGATTCCCATTGAATTTGATATAGTTATAACTCAATTAAATAAATCAAGGGTCAAAGTAATTGGCAAATTATTTAATATCCACATATAGATTACCTCAAATCTAATGATTCAATAGTTCATTTAAATTCAAATGATGGAAATTCTTGATGCTTATGGGGTGATATTATACATATATTGGACTAGGATCTTGAATGGTTATATGTCAATAGATTGTTCACATATGTGGTTTCCTTGAAAGGGAGTCCCCAACCAAATTAGGATTGAAAGGGAGCCTAAAATGAAGCATATGATCATTGAGTACAATTAAATCAATGAGAGGGTCAACATGGTTAACTTATATCTTGATGTTTACTCTCTTGACACCACAAAGGTATGTAACTCTAAAACTTCTCATGTTTTGCATTGATTATGGAAATTTTATTTTGATGGTGATAGATGCAAATCAGGTTCTAGAGTGGGAATGGTATTAATCAATCCCATTAGTAAATAATATAATACCTCTTAAAAAATTTAGTTCTCATGCACCAATAATTTGGTTGAGTATGAATCACTTACTCTTAGTTTAAAATTTTCAATCAAGCATGAGGCCAAGGAACTATTAGTTTTTGGTGATTTTGAACTAGTGTTCAATTAGGTCAAGAGTAAATATCAATAGTGTTTGAGGGTCATATTATTGATGAACCCAGTCTCCTTGATGATGATAATATTGAAATAAAAATTGATGATAAGGTCATTCATTTGAATGAAAATAGGATCCCCAAAGGCATGATATCCTTATAGAGATTCTTTGATTCTGATAGACTAGCTAAGGATACAAAAACCCCCAAAGTAAGTGGGAAGGACTATAACACAATTAACCTTAGATTATAGGGTCAACCTCAGCTATTTAATATTGGTATAGCCTATACAAACATTGAGTCCAAAAAATTTAGTTCTTATGCACCAATAGTTTGGTTGAGTATGAATCACTTACTCTTACTTTACAATTTTCAATCAAGCATGAGGCCAACGAACTATTAGTTTTTGGTGATTTTGATCTAGTGTTTAATTAGGTCAAGAATAAATATCAAAGTAAGTTGTCCTATCTCAATAATTATAAATTTAGAGTGTGTGAATTAATTGAATGTTTTAATGCTTTCAACATTATGTAACTCCCTGGGGAATAAAATAAGGTTGATGATGAACTTGATTTAGCTATACCCAACCTTATGACCAATCAAAGTTCCAAATCAAAAAACCTTAAAATTGAGTTAATCCCATGTTCCTCAGTGCCAGAGAATGTCAATCACTTATAGGTATTCAATGATTATAAAAAAATCATAGACTTCATGTCTATTTCAAGAGTGTTTGAGGGTCATATTATTGATGAACCCAGTCTCCTTAATGATGATAATATTGAAAGCAAACTTGATGATAAGATCATTCAGCTGAATGAAAATAGGATCCCTAAAGGCATGATATCCTTATAGAGATTGTTTGATTCTGATAGACTAGATAAGGATACCAAAAGCCCCAAAGTAAGTGGGAAGGACTATAACACAATTGACCTTAGATTACAAGGTCAGCCTCATCTATTTGATATTGGTATATCCTATACAAACATTGAGTCCAAAAAATCAAAATAAATACTGACCAAATATAAAGATATCATAGCATGGTCCTATGATGACCTAAATATCTTTCATCTGAAGGTCTTAACTCATACCATACCTTTAAAATAAAACTATAAAACTTTCAAAGAAAAGGAAAGGTCTATCAACCTAGTCTTAGAACCACTAACAAACAAAGAGGTCAAGAAGCTCTTAGATGCCAAGATTGTGTGTCCCATTAGGCACTCCACTTGGGTTTCTAATTTAGTCCCAGTCAGGAAGAAAAATGGTGAAATTAGACTATGCATTTATTTTAGAAACATAAATATAACATCTAAGAAAGATAATTACCCTTACCTTCTCTTGACCAAGTAATGCAAATTGTTTTTAGTTCTACCATGATGCCCTTTCTTGATGGTTTCTTAGGGTATAACCAAGTGTTGGTGAACTGAGAGGATAAAATAAAGACTACTTGTACTACAAATTGGATCATGTTTTCCTAGAAGAGAATGCCTTTTGGGCTTATAAATGTAGGAACCACCTTCCAAAGGGATATGGATCAATTTTTTTAGGGTCTTATAGGTAAATGCATTATCATATACATGGATGATCTAACTATTTTTTTCTAAAAATGCGGAGGATCATATTATGCACCTACAATAGGTATTTAAATAATGTAGAAGGTATGGGATTTCTCTCAACCCAAAGAATTTTTTTTGTGTTGTTGAGGGAAAACTATTAGGACATGCTATCACTAAGGAGAGAATATGTATAGACACTGATAGATTAAATGCAATATCTAATATATATCCACCTAATAGTAGAAAGGAATTGAAGTCATTCTTTGGTAAAATTAATTTTTTAATAAAGTTTATTTCTAGTTTTGTATAAATAGTGAAACCTTTGAATGACATGTTGAATAAAGAGGATAAGATCACATGGAATAAACATACAAATAAGGCTTTCAATGACATCAAGGAGGTAATTGGGCAAGCCCTTTACTGATAAGTCCAAACTTCACCAAATATTTTCATCTTTACTCCTCTAATTTATATCATATAATAGTTGTAGTTCAAACTCAAAATATGGATGTATGCGACCATCCAATAGCTTTTATGAGCACTAACCTTAAAAATATTGAGTTAAACTACTCGTTGATTGATAATAAAACATGTCCTTTGGTCAGGGTAGTAAAAAATTTTAGGCATTATATCCTTAGGAATAAGGTGGATGCCATTCTACCAGAAACTACGACCAAGCTCATTCTAATTCAAAATGAACTATGAAAAAAGAAAGGTAATTGGATGTGTGTACTCTAATAATATGACATTGAGATGAAGACTTTCAAATTGGTAAGGTGTCAAGGTTTAATTCAATCAATTTCTAATACTAACCCCAAACTAAATATTACATAGGTATAGAAATAAATTTCTAGACCTAATGATTGGTATGATCACATTGTCTACTTAATAATCAATGGTTATTATCTTGTAGGGTTAATAAAAAAACAAATGTGGGATATAAGGCTCAAGGTAACTCACTTTATGATCAAGGATGGAGTGATTTACAAGAATAAATTTGAAGGAATTTTCTTGAGATGTGTCTCCAAGAGTGAGACAATTGAGATCATGAGCACCTTTCATGAAAAATTAGGAAGTGGAAATCCATCCAGAAGAACTATGATACACAAAATATTTGGGTTTGTTAATACTATCCTATAATCTTCAAGGATGATCAAAAACATGTGAGAGAGTGCCACTCATGTCAAGTCTTCAACATCAAAGATCCTAAGGAAGCCATGTCACTAAGACCTATAATGGTTGATAAACCCTTTACCCAATGGGAAATGGATTTTATGGGGGTCATTAACCCTAATTATTATAATGGTCAAAAGTATGTTCTAACTTCTACTGACTACTACATTAGATGGATTAAATTATTGGTAAATAAATAGTGTAAGACCAAATAGGTGATCAAATTTTTAGAAGAAAATATATGCACTAGGTTTGGGACTCATGTATCTCTAGCTATGATAATAGATCTACTTTTATATCCATAGAAATTATAGAATAGGAATATGATAACAAAATCATCCTCAAGTTCTTATCAAACCATTATCCTCAAGGTAAGGAATTATCTAAATTAAAAAATAAGAAATTTAAGAAGGCTACAAAGAATTCTATAGATGATAAACCTAGAACATGACATAAGTTACTCAAGTATACCCTTTGGGTAGATAAAAATAGAATCCAATAAGCTCTCAAAGCATCAATATTATTTCTAGTCTATGGTCAAGAACCCATCTTATCCATCACCCTCAAGCTACCAAAATATATGTTCATGAAAGAGTACATGGATAAAGACCAATAATTTGTAAGTTTAATGTTGATAGACATCTACAGATAGAAAATGTGAGAGAATAATCATTTACCAATTTTAGCAGATACCAAACCATAATAAAGATATGGTTTGATAAACATTCAAAAATAAAAGTGTTTAGGTAGGGAGACATAGTTATTCTTTGGGGCAAGGCATCTAAGGCTAAGGGTAAACATGGAAATTTCACATCTTTATGGATAGGTCTCTATTAGATAGTCGAGATACTTCGAGACAATACCTTCAAGCTGAAAGACTTATAGGGAATAAAGTTCAGAATGCCCACCAATGGGTAATGCCTCAAATACTACTTTTCTATTGTCCTAGCTAGTCTTTATGGAATGATTTTAATACTAATTATAAGTTAGTATAAGTAGGATAGATTAGTTTATTTTTTTCTTTCCTTCCTATCCCTTGTTTATACATATGTTTGTATATATTTGTTCATTTTTTCCTTGATTTCTTTTTTTCTTCTTTTTTTTTGGTGTGTTTAGTTTATCTACTTTGTTCCTTGCTCCTAATAGGTCCTTTTGGATAAGACCTCAACTCAAGTTTTATATCATTTCCTAAAGAAATCTCATAGTGGAGGAATGTAGGTATGTTTTATAAGTATTAGTTGATCATAAATTATTAAAATATGAGATTAATGTTATAGTTTAGAGAAACTAGTAAATAATAATGAATGGGTTAACTTATCTTTAAGATCATGAATTTTTTAATCTAAGTTTGGTTGAAATAAAAATATCATGTGTAGGGTGAAATACTAGATTATTAGGATACAATCATGCTTGCACTTAAAAAGCATTAATTGCCTGGGATAAAGTTTATAGCCAAGGATATTGTTTGAAGACCAAATCCATAAACATAGCTAACCTTGTTCCCAACCTTTTATAGGAATTAAAAATGACTTGAAATATACAAAAATAAGGACCTTATTGAAAAATTTATAGCTTTCTAAGCAAAGGTGATTCTAGTAATCTCCACTGGGGCTATGGACACCTAGTTGGTAGTGTAATAAGGCCTTTATTGGAGCCAAAGGCATATTTTTCAAGAATATAGATGCCTAAATAGTATTATATAAATTCCCAAGCCTTTCATGAGCTAAAGCACAATTCTTAATGAATATCTAGCCATGCTAAAAGTCAATGTTAAAGATTATAGTTGTGAACCTCAAAATTCTCAAAATCATGTGGCAATCAGTAAGTGGAAACATATCACACACACATAACATGCCTATGTCTTGATGTTTGGTCCTAATTCTACATTTTCAAGATTTATTATAACCGTGAAGGGATCTTAATAAGGGTTCTTGATCAAATGGAATAAGTAGCTTAGTTATTAGTCTAAATGAGATTCTTTGAATTCTAATATATTACTATGTTTCCCTTAGAAATCACCATTTGTTGAGGTCGACATAGCCCAATTTATGAATAGTGGGGACCCTTGTGTCAAATTTTGTATTTTGGTATCTTAAAATTTAAAATTCACTTGATCAGAATATATGTGTCTTGTTTGCACATTGTTCATAACTCTCATTTGGGTTAATGGACATCTTGTCAAATGGTCATGGTTTCACCCCTTCTAAAGTTAATAATACTTGGTATTTATGTTGCATGTCATAGCCCTAATGAATTCCATTTGGAATGAATAATATTAACATTTTATGATTTAATAATGATTTGATCTTTTACTAACCTTGATCTATCAAAGATTAACTAGATCTATTTTTAGTCAGCTTAAAACCCTAACTCTAATTATCCTAACTCATGCCCTTTGAATTGAATTCAAATTTGGTAGGAACACATTACATGGGAACATTTAAATTATGCTATGGATTTAGTTCAATTTTTATCCTAAGGTTTACTTTTATTTTTCAACATGACCAAACCCTAGGCTAAAATTTTTATGCTTGGTCCCTCTATGTCTTATAACCTCCTAGTTTATTTTATTATTGGCATGGTATAACTAATGCATGTTCCTTTTGTTATAAATCTTATCTTAAAGCCTTACCCTAAGGTTTATTGTATTTATTAATACAAAGCTTAGGCTAAGACTTTAGGCTAGGTATTTTATCTCATGAGGTCCCCTTTAACATGTTTCAAATCTTAGCTTAAGACTTTATCCTAAAGCTTTATTCATATTTATTAATACAAATGAAAACATTAATCTAAGGCTTTAATTTAACTTAAATTTATGTTCCCTAATCACTAACTTAAATTCCATTTTTGTTTGTAGGATCAATGGCTTTTATTTACTAGGATGATCAATATCCTATGTTTCAAACTCAAAGATAAAGATCCTAACCTTAAGTTAAAGATTAAGTATCTTCCAAGGATCGATGACACATGTTTCTCATGAAGGATCAATCTAATGACATGAAATGATTCAAGACTTTAATGCAGCCTTATGACAAGAAAGAGGGTGACAAGTGTCATGATCAAATCCAAAGAACATTAATCAAACAATGGAATTCAACCTTGAAGATCAAGATCCAATTATCCACATTTTCTCATATTAAAATGATTGTATGTTGATAACAAACATTAAAAATTCAATCACAAACTTAGAGGTGATATGTGGCATACCTGCATACTACCAAATTAAATACCAAACATATTTTTAAGATCAATGGTACATGTTCACATGTACACATTCAAACTGATGGTCCATAGAGTAAGATGCATAATCAAATAGATATAAATCCAATGATCGACATTTCTTCATATAAAGATGATATGATGGTGTGAGATAAACATAAACTTTTCAACAAAGTTAGAACTAACAAAATTAAATCTTCCAAATCAAAATCAACAATCCACATTAATCCATGCAAGAAAATCCAATGGTGCAAGATCAATGTGTAATTTTTAAAAGGAAATGGTTATTTTTTAAATATTAATGAGAAAAATTCGATAAAAATTCCATATAATTCCATGGTAGAGCCATGTAATCTATACCAATATGTTTAAGAGATTTTGAGACCCAAGAAATGCAAATGTATAATTGTAAAAATATAAGAATAGACTACATCATGAAGCTTGCATAAGTTCAAATAGTTTCCACCATTAAGGCACTATAGAGGAAATTAAAAAAAAACAACAATACATCTAGAATCCCTATTTCAAGCCCATGATCATCATAATTGAGCTAAGAATATTGGATTTTCATCTAATAAAAGATAATTTGTTCCTGAATTGAATTAAAAATCTCTAGTAAGTAATTTAGATAACCTATAGCCATGGTAGCTTGGAAGAGAATATCTAGAGAAGATGTAGAGCTCTATCTGACCTTATATGTAAAAGGATGAGTTTTCAAGGATAAACAATTAGATGCCACAAATTTGAATATAGGGGACAACAACTGGTCAAGCTTTCTCTAGACCATTAAGAACCAATAATCCATTATGAGAGAAGAGGAGAAGCACTTGTCAGCAAAGAGGCTATACTATGACATAGTGGCTATTCAAATGATAGGTCTCCATTATGCCATAGAAAAACCTAAGGTAATACATTATATAGACATTCTCTCTCCCATTTTAAGATATGCTAAAATTTATAAGGGAATGTTAGTCAATGAACATACTCATATAAATATAGCTTATCTCTCTGCCATTGGATTTGAAAAATATTATAAGCTAACTAAACCCCAAATAGATCAAAGCATAATCAAAAATTGTGCTAAGGAAAATGAATTGAAGACCATCCTTGAAATATGGTTATATTTTAGAAGTCAAGGATTTTTAGATTTCAATGACAACATTCCCATAGGTTAGTTCAAACCTGGGACAAAAATCATCATGATTCTAATGAATAAGTTATGTGGGAATCCAACCACCACATATGTGGATAATATTTGAGATACCTAAGTCTTTTGTATGGTTGAGAAATAACACACCCCTCCCTTTGGTGAAGTAGTCAACACTTGTTTGAGTAGGTAGATCTTTGTAGTTAAGAAGAAAAATATGAACCAATTATACATAATGTCTTACTTATATGCCCTACTTGATACCACAAAGATCACCAACCTAAGATAATGATCACCTAATGGGACACAAACAATCTCCCAATACTATTAAAAATTACACATATTCAAATATAGGGACCACATCCAATTCATATGCGATTGTGTTTATCTAGCCCTATCTAAGGCCATAATTGGGAATCCAATTCCAAGGATCAAACCCTTGACTAAAAATAAAATTGAGGACATGGTGGGAGACATCTAGTTATATCTATATTGAACAATCATCAGTGTTAAAGGAACATAGTGCACTCCCCTTAGATTACCAGTCTATGTGCCTAATAGGTTAGATAAATAAGAGGTGGATTGCCAATTGTGTGATGGAATAGATGGTTTTTGCAAAACCAAAATGAATGGATTGCTTCTTATCTTCCCTTTAACCATTATAAGTACAAATTTTGCATAGTGAGACAATGTAGATTCTACTTCTAATCATAAGACCTTTTTCAACCTCCAAGTGGATCATCTAAGGTAGTGAGATCCATAGGGAAAACTAAAAGATCACTTGAAGGCCAAGGGAATCAATATACCCTATGATTATCAGCTTGGTTATTTTTACCCCATATATATAAAGACCTATTCATTCTGAAAGGGCACCTTTATCTTGAAAAATCAAAACATAAAACTAGAGTCCAAAATGAAGAGGGGAAAAAGGTGGATGATGATAAATGGAAATTAGGGCCAGGGCAATACCATTTGCTAAGTGGTGAACCATCTAGAGATCTACCAACCCAATTATAGATAGAATCTAGACTTGAGACACAACTTGAGTAAAGGATAGAGGAGAGAAGGCCCAATGAAATTACATTTTCCTCAATTCAAGTTGAGGCGTAGGGATCACCAGAGGAGGAAATCCATGTGGTAGCATTAGACCCTAGTGAAACAATTGAATATGCTCTAAAATTTCTATCATCAGTAGATGAGTATGAGGATGAAAAAGTGGAGGTATCTAAAGAAGAAAAGAGGAAGGGATTATTGGGAAGAGTTCCTATAAACTCTGACAAAAGAAAAGCTGAATTGGCCATTGTCTTAGTGAAGGCTAAGAATCCCAAGGTGACCTTCACTCATATTTTAAGAGAATTTAATCTCTTTAGTGAGGAAAACTTGATTCATAGATCAACCATTCCTGAAAGGTTCATTTATGTAAAATTTTAAAAGGTACCTACCATGCACCATCCTTGGCCATTAACAAAAGTAATTGATATTTTAGTGTAGGATAAATCCAAACTATGGATAGCTATATTAAATAAGGAGGAAGAGAAAATTATTACTACTCTAGGGGAATAAAGTGGATCACAATTAGAGACCCTAGCTCCCAAGTGACAAAATATTTGGTTAGTGTCAAATTGACCCAACCACTACTAGTTTACAAAGGATAACTAAGGAGAAATCCATGATTAGTGGAGAGGAATTAACTTTCCAAAAAGTAGAACCTTATATTGGATTGACACCAGTTGGAAGACAAAGGCCTAGAAAAGATCCAATGTTTGATGAAAATGTCCTTCAAGTGGCTCAGGCTCAGTTAGATCAATTACAGACAATGATCAAAGGCATCCTATAATAGAACAAGAATGTGAAAAAACAAGCCATATTGTCAATTAAATAAGATAGGTTTATGGAATTTGAAGACACCATGACTGATTTATTCAATTCTTTAAAAAATAGTTAGAACCAAACACAATGTAATAAATAATCAAAACACTAAGGTTACAGGGTAAGTTAGCCAATGGTATACTGGCTTTGAGTTACCATGTAAAGGATTTGATGAAGGTCTTGTCCAAAAATCAAATCCTTTAATTTAGGATAGTTAGCTTGGCCCACCTAAATATGGATATTACCATATTGATTGATAAGATCAAAGCCCTGAGTAGCTGGTCCAAGTAGATGGATGTCATCGCTAAGGACCTCAAACAATAAGAAGATAAAATGTTTCACATTTTGGATAGCTTGATTAAGGATCCTAACACACTTAGTCCCTTGGGTCAAATAACTGATGAGGATTTCAAACATAGAAATACTCAATTCATGCAAAAAGTAAGCAACTAATGACAAAGAAAATAAGGGCTGATAATTAGAAGATCATGGGCATGCTTTTGTCATCAAAGGAGAAAATGGGAAATGCCAGGGGCATAAAATAATTTTTGGAAAGGGATGAAAAAGATCTCAAGGGCCTAAAGGATCAATAAAAATATATGTTCATGATACTTGTCATTGATCTCAATCTTATCAATGAATAACATTATAGAATGAAGATACTATAGGGAAGGCAAAAGACTACAACAACACAAGGGCCCCCTAGTTAGTTAACATAGTAATATTATTTTCAATAATTAATCTTGTATACTTTTTAAAAAGGAATATTATTTTATAAAGGCATGTGAAACTTGAAAAATAACATTGATCATAGGTTAATCAATTGGGGAAAGTCTAGTGTATTCTAGCACGTTTGTGGTGAGGATAGTTATCCTAACACTTGTACTTTTATAATTGGATATAATTTACCGACATGTTTCCTTGAATCCTATAAAAAGATCATTTTCATTTTCTAAATATGTGGATTTATTATATCTAAGAGCTAATTGTAACTTTGATAAAATAATATAAGCAAGGAATTCTTCAAAGTTTGTCCATATTTACTTGTCTTTTGTTATCCTAAATTCTTTCTCACTTGTTTATTATGATTTCTACATTTAAATGGTTTATATGAATTATTGATGTGTACATTTAAATGTAGAGCTATTAACTTGTGCCAATTATAGGTTAATTAAATGCTTTAGGTTCATTTCATTTGCTTACTCTTCTTACATTTGGGCTAATTTTGTTTTCCTCTATGGGTAAATCTTTAAATTGAATTTGATGCTTATTTTCATTATTTCATACCATCCTTATATGTTTTCTTGATGTCTGATAGTATTTGAGATTATGCTACTTCATTTCATACATTGTTATGTGTATACCTAGATGATATTTGAACTATGTCATGATATTTGGAATGAAGATCAATAACATCTCTTCTTTGCATTACCTTTCCATTTACTCCTTTTTGAACCAGATCACTCTAGTTTAATTTTCATTGTAAATAACCATCTTAGATTAGTATTTATTTTAGTTTATTCTATCATAATTCACCATTTTTAACTTAGCATAATTCATATTTTTCATTGACTAACATTTAACCATGGTGACTCCCAATCACCAAACATCATAAATATTGTAAAACAGTCCACTTGCTTTACCTCTATTCCATCAACAAATAATAAGATTATCACAACTTGAAACTGATGCACTAAATAATTTAAATTATAAAATGAGAAGTATTCTTGAACACTTTGGGCAACTATGATACGTATTCATGTATTAATAAGGGATCTTTCACTACAATGCCCTCATTTTATTCTAATAATTTGAATTTCTTTAAAAAACTTACATATTTTTTGGTGGATTTAGGTTCCTCAGGTAAAGCCATGTTGTTAGAATTATGTGAAAGGCTAGGTCTAAATCTAGAAAAATCAACTAGAAAAGTGGCTTAACTATACAAAATAGAATTTAAGGTGATTGGAAAATTTAACCATATTCACATGTTGTTAACATCTAATCCTAGAACATAATAGCTCACTAACATTCAAGTCATATATATACCTAATGCATGTGAAATTTTACTTAGTAGAGAGTAGTCTTTAACATTAAATGAATATGTAGTGACTAAATTTTCTCATATTTGGC
The DNA here is from genome assembly GCA_037957365.1 of Torreya grandis. Lineage (NCBI taxonomy): Eukaryota > Viridiplantae > Streptophyta > Pinopsida > Cupressales > Taxaceae > Torreya > Torreya grandis. Next base: position 339,658 of record JARHVA010005980.1, on the reverse strand, counting down.
TCCCATGGTGAGCTATTCCTAATCAGATCAAGATTGAAAGATATTTGAAAATGAAACTTTTAATCACATAATATAACAAGACCAATAGGATCTTGTATGAATAATCTAATTTGGGAGTGTATAGAATAGTAAGTGGAGAGAAAGATGAGTAAATAATGTTTAATAATTTTAATACACTTTTAAAGCAAGAAACACTTGAAAGATTCAATAAAATTATGATTCTTATGATGAAAATTTAGTTCTAGATGAAATAACTTGTGAAAAAATGATTGTTAACACATAATCCATACAAGTAAAATTAGACACCCGATTTAATCAACTTGAGGATGAAATTGACTAATTAAAATGGTTAGTGAATAAAACACTTTTTTTGAATATGAGGTATTATTATAATCTATTACCACTCTTATATTTTTTAGTATTAAATGAAATAAAATGAAGTGATTATGAGACTGGTTATCTAATTAAAACATTAGAAGTTACCAAGACTAGACAAAAATATACCATTATTCCAAATGTTTTTATTCATACATCGATCTACAAAGAAAGAACCCTAAGACCATTATCAAGAGAGGAGATAAGTACCTATCTTATTGATGTAAAAAATAAGGATATTGATTCTCAGGTAGCCACTTCACCTCAAATTAAAAAATGAGATAATTAAAATCATTTGTGAACCCTAAAATTTGATAGATCCAAGTCCAAAAAAAATGTGGCATCATGGTCAATCTCACCAATGGTAGAAGAAAATATTAATTGGATAGTTTAGATATAATTTGATTACATTAACAATGTTGATGAGTATCAAGCATTAGTCTAATGACCTTAGTTTTATCTCAAGAGTAGGGTTAAATACATGAGGGTGTTGGGGTACTTATAATTAGTGATTAAAAAATTTAGGAATATCTATGCATGTAATGATGAATGTTTGTTAAGATGTCACACCAGAGTATGAAATTTAATACAACTTTTTGATTCATTCATTATATAGGCCATTATTGTATAATAAATTACACATATAACACTTTAGAAATACTATGAGTACCTTGAAGCCAATTTCACATAACTAGTCTTTAAACCATTGATGAAAGAATAGATTAGCTAAGAAAAATATTAATTAGTGCAAAACACAAAGACTACATGAAATCAATATTCTATGTTGATTCTCATTGAATCAATAAATTATTACATAAAGGGTCTTTAAATAAAGCTGGAATATAAATTTGAGTTTACATGCATAATTAAAAAATCTAAATAAATAAAATGCTACCTAAAGATAATTTTTACTTATAATAACTTTCATCTTTTAAAATTTCTTTCAACTTCTATTTTAGTAAGTTTTACATACAAACTCAAATGGGCATAAAATATCCACATATTATGTGCATACTAAATATACACTAATATATAAATTTTAAATCAGTTTTAGGATTGGTTATAAATATATTTAATTTATAATGTTTTAAAATTATTATTTTTTAAATGCAATATTAAACCTTTATATGATCACTTATGGTCCTATAAATATATTAAAAATGATGCTAAATACCTAGTGGAAATTAGGAAAACATTGTCCTCTTTTATACCATTATTTTGGAGGAAACGAGAGCTCAAAAATATTTATAGAGTAAAATTTATGGCCTTTAAAAGTTTGGTCTCCATAATTTTGGTCTTAACATCATGATCCTGTAGTTTGGAAATAATTCATAGAAACCTAGAGCTGATTTCAAACTCCAAATGGAATATGTTCTCTATATAATTAGTCTATAATCCCTCCATTATAGACAATGTAAGAAATTTTAAAGTATTCAATGATGATCAACATATAATTGAATTCATCACAAATTTATATTTATTTTAATCTGAAATCATTGATGAAGGCAATAGAGATGATACTAAATGTCAAAAAGTGTTGTCATTGATGTAAAATATTGATGCCAAAGGTAATGACAAAGTGGTGATGTCATGGTGATGATGAGTTTGAGCCTAAAGTTGTGCAAGGTAGGATTTGGCTGCATATGAGCTAAGGTAAGTATTGATTTAAGCTTATCATGTTGTATCTATCATGTTGATGTGGTTTTAGCTCAAAGAGAGAAGACAAACATGTGTATAGTGTGTTGGCATAGGCTTGGTAACCTAGTATGTAAGCATGGATCTTCAATATATTCTTGGATAGGAAGTTAATCAATATTATAGATGATGAGATCATGTTGTATAGGTCTTATGGGGTGTCAAGATTTATTAAATAATTATGGGAATGCATGGTGTTTATTTGGTTCTTCATTTTGTTCATCTAGGCATAGTTGGTTTTATTGTAGAAAAATTTGGGTAGGCAGTTTGCTGACATCACCATTACCATTGATGGATGAGTTAGGGGGAGTTGGTCATATGGACATGATCAAATTATTCACAATTTTATATGTTACAAGTTTCAAGTCATGAGGTTATGTATATCAAAATATATAACTATATAAAGTTGGCTTCCCATGAAGATGGCAATGTTTTTCCATGATTAGCCAAATTTTCAAAGGGAGATATAATAGTGCATGTTTAATCACATCAAAAATATAAGGTACAGAATTAATCTAAGATTAAATGTTTAAGTTCAAGTGTATTTGAGTAATAATTTTGATGGCATCATATTCTACACAACTGAAGGTTTCAAGAGTAACCTAATAAATAGATTGATTCCCTTATGAAATAAGATCATATGGTTTAAATTTTAGGACATGAAGTTGACCATAGTAAAATTTATTAAGGTTAAAAGTTGGACTTCTAGTAGATTGTAGTGGTTCCCATACTTAGCCAGATTTACAAAATGTAAAGACCAAGACTAGATAAGGATATAATAGTGAATAGGTGTTTGTACAAATGCATATCAATGATTTGTAATGAGTCAAATAGGTTAAAGTGTCTAATGTTTAATCAAGTTAAAGTTTAGGCTACTATTGAAGATATAACCGAAGTGCATTTGTTCCAAATTATTAGGAATCCATGAGATGATAACAAGTGACTAATGTTTAACAATAAACAAAGGTTAAAACCAGGATATTTTCAAGGAAGATTGATGATACATATTTTTTAAATCTATGAGAGCGCATTAGATGATGACAAAGTATTTGATGTTTAACTGTAACCATTAGCATTTAAATTAATAAAGGAAAAACAAAACTACCAAGTATTTTCCTTATATCTATTGATCTAGGATGAATTAAAAGGTGAAATAAAAATAAAAGTTGTAGAAGACTTCAAGGTTCATTGAGTGACTCTCATTAGAAGGTCTTAATGTTTATAACTTCAAAATTATTGAGCTCTAAATTTGACTATGCGTTTGACCATGTTCTGTAAGTGACCTAAGAAGGACATTTGAGTTGTTCTTGATGTTACTTTGATATTTAAAGGAGAATTGTCTATTAGAGAGTGTTGTAGACTCCATGAAGATGATAAATATATATTTTGGATGTTTTAACAATCCATATTTAGTATTAACAAATTATTAGAAGTTGACTATGTGTTCATTCATGGTGTTCTTGTGTAGAAGGATACTATTTGAGTATATTGAGCATATGATGAGGTGTGTAATGATGACTATGATAATTTTAGGATGTTAAAGGGATAATTTGGATTAAAAATATGCATCTATAAGTTGTCATGTGTTTCTAATTTTCTCTTTGAAGTGATAAAGTGGTGAATAGGTTTCCATGAGAACTATAAGAGCTACTAAGGACTAATAGAAAGGTTTAGATGCTTAAGCAACCCATGGATGCCATGGATGATTTATGTAGATGATATTGAGCTATGTTATATGTCATAAGGGATAAAAAAAGTATTATGGCTGACCTAGAAGATAATAGTTATGATGTCTCTATAAAAGGTGAAATCAAAAGTGGTGATTTCTAAACTTGTAAGAAGAGGTTTGTGTAAGAGTTAAAGAGAGAAGGAAAGAAAAAAGGGTGTGTGCCTAGTAGATGGGTTTTAGAGAAGAAAAAGTTGATGACTATGTGTATGACCTATAGGTAATATTTATAATTTCATAAATAGTTCTCTTATAGGTTTGAATACTTATGAAAGAGGTGTGTGTGTGTGTGTGTGTGTGTGTGTGTGTGTGTTTGTGTTTTAGAGTTAAGCAAATAAGAAAGAGTGTGTACCCAGTGGATGGGTTATATAGAATTGTAGGTTGATGATTGTGTATATGACCTATAGGTCATATTTTTGATGTCATAATAATACTCTTGTAGGCTTGAATATTGAGGATGAGAAAAGAGGTATAGAGTGATCCAAAATTATTTTTTGGATGCATTGATTGTGAGTGAAGGATAGATGATGTTTGTGTGATCTCAGTGGTTGATTTGAGAGTAGATCAGACTATGGTCTATATGTATGACCATTTGGTCATATTATTAAGGTTGTGATAGTGTTATTTTTAATAAGTGTAGAGTGAAATAAAAGGTGGTTTTTGATGTTTATTAGAGTGTGAATAAGTGAAGGGGGTTATGTTTATAGAGTGTCTCCATTATATTAGTAGGCAATTAGTGATCAAGAGATGTTCATATCATAGGTGTTGGGAGGGTGCTCAACATCTAAGTTAGAAGGACTTGACCATCCTATGGGTAGGTTATCCTTGGGAAATAGGTGTTTCACTAAATTTAGGTTATAAGGACTTGACCATCCTAGAGAAAGGTGTTCCTTGTGAAATAGGTGTTTCACTAAATTCTAGTTAGAAGGATTTGACCATCCTAAAGGTAGGTGATCCTTTTGGAATGGGTGTTTCACTAAGGTCTCATGTTTTTAATACCTTATAGGATAAGAAGTCTATGTGTTTGTAGGATTGAGAGTGGGTTTTATTACTGATGATGGTTTCCCAAATTAGATGTTGTGCTATGATTTGCTTCTCTTATTCATGCTTTATATGTGGTGTCCTTACTTTTGATGGTAATCTAGTTGTAAATGATTATTGTGTTGATTCATGAATGTTAATGAATGAATGATAAATGATATAAAAGTGAAATATTGGTTGACTAATTCACCCCCAGTCATCTTTTACCTCTAATAATTGGTATTAGATCAAGTCCTATAGAGGAAGCTTAATAACTTGAAGGAGATCCTAAGTAGCACAGGATGGATAAATAGTTGAATAAATAGAATCAATAGTGGAAAGTTTTGATCAAGGAAATTGAAGATTAGATATGTACTTTGAAGAAAGATGCGAAAGAGGATGAGAAAATTTTCAATGATCTTAAGGTTCAGCCAGAAGATGCTAAGGCAAGTTTGAGTTCAAAAGAGGAGAGTTATTCAAAATGAAAAGACATCATGTATGACAAAGAAGTTTTTCATGATAGTGGAGAAGTGTTCTATGATAGTGAGGAAGAAGAAGTGAATCTAGAAGTTTAGATCATAAAAAGGAATCAAAAGATGAGGTATGTGATCAAAGGTCTTGAAGCATAAGTTAGTTTTCTTGGGGGGAGTTTGTTAGATAAGACCAAGAGAGATGAGAATAGATATCAAAATTTGATCAATTATCTTGAAGATAAAACATGTATATTGAAGGATGACGTGGATAAAGAATCCAAATAGGATAAGGAAGTCATCAAAGATCTCATAAGTCAATTAGAGGTTTCAAATAGTAGCCTAAGATCAAGAGAAGAGTGGAGATATCTCAAGACTTAGTTAGAATAAGCCAATGCCAAAGTGAGTTCAAATCAAGGTGAGAATGATGAGTTGAAGAATAATCTTGATTCCTTGAGAGTAGAGAATGAACAAATCATAAACAAGTTGGAAAAGGAACATGTAAAGCATGAGCAAGCTAAGAAGAATGCATGATTAGAAAGCAATGAAAGAAGGTATATTAGATAACCAAATGCTTCAATGTCTGATAGTTTATTCCATGGTAATTATTATACATGTAATAAGTATGGTCATATAGCTAAGTACTATGGAAGGAAGTGAGTAAAGTATAAACATTCATGGAGATATGATAGAGTTTTTGGCCAAATAGTTTAAATTCATCAAAATGTATGAATGATGTTATTTGATTGATTTGTGATAATAAAGGTCATATTGCTAGACTTTTTCCTCATAAATTTAATAAGCCCAAGTCATTTGAATAAGGAGATACTCTTATAAAACATATCAAAAGTCAAAACATGATGTGGAGACGTAAGGCAGTGAACGTTAGTCTTATTGAGTTTAAGGGACAAAATTTTGATATTATAGAAAAGGAATAATCTTTGGAGGTATATAAATAGTGATAAGAAAGCTTGATATAAATATAAATGGATAAAAAGGTGGATGATCCAATAATAAATTAAGTTATACAATTCAAGGCCAAGGAGAATCTAAAAGAATGATCTCAATTTGATGGTTTATTTGCTATGGCTGAATAATTTTTAGGTAAGGAGTTTCATGATTGCCAGGAGTTCTTGTTGTCTAATTTCAAAGAGGAGAAGGTATTAGCTGAATATATATGCCAAGAACCCATATTTTCATCATGCATTATCAAGAATCTAAAGAAGAGATGGATGCCAAGCAAGTTTTTTAGTCAAGAGAAGGAAGAAGAAGAAGTTTCATTAGTCTTGTGATGAGGATTGGTATGCTCATCTATTCTAGGTCCTTGTGAATAAAATATGTCTTTCTTTTTATTCATGAAGACATTTCTTATTTTGAATAAGCATGTGGTATTGCAAGGGTGTGTTTAGTCTAGAGGGATAGATTAAAGGCTTTCAGGTAGCAAAGGAGGATTTGTGAGTTTTTAAGATGATATTTCTACACAGAAAGGTATTTTGACCCTATTATAGCATGATATAGGTGGTTTTATGGTTTGAAGGTATGTTGAATTCAAAATTAGAGATTTTTCAGTGCTCTTAATTTTTTTATTTTTTAGCTTAAAGGCAAGCAAACCTAAAATGGGTTATAGGATGTATGAGTTCCCAAAATTATGGAGGGTAAAAATATTGGTATAGAAGTATGTGATGGTTGTCTCTAGGTGTGCAACAATTTTTAGAGGTGGGTGTTGACCAGAAGGAGGTCTGTTAACCCTATTTATTTTAAGATTATAGAGTTTTAGGTTATGCTAGAAACATGGTTTTCCTTATGATTTGAGGTTTGAGGCTTATTAATAGGTTGAATGGGAGAATTAGGTTATCAAATAAATATTCATATATATTTTAAGGTTTGTTTTTTTTCAAATTATTCATACTTTTGTCAAGATGGAGGCCTAATTGGCTAGAAGGTTTGTGAAGGAAGTATGTTGTAGAGGATAAGATAGGTGATGTAAATTGGTGTGATTTAGAGGGAATATAAGAGTACTATATATATGAATTTTAGGGTCTTGAAGGTGTGTCTATTTAAATTTGTGGGCTTTACATGTTCCAAGTAGGGCTACAAGGAGTCTAGATAGGCCTAGTATAAAGAAACGTGTTTTTTTGATCAATTCATCCAAAATAGCATGGTATAAGTGTTTCAATTAAAGTTATGTGGTTTATTTATAACATATTTAATATTTAGTGTGTGTATTTAAGATATATTGGTACTCTTGGAGGTGGTTTTCAAGTGAGAGTGTGAAAGCAAAATGGTGTTGTTTGAAGACCCAAACTAGTATAGTATTCTGAGTTTGATATTTTCATGTTGTTGAGGCCATGATGTCAATATCAAAAGTTATATAGATGATATTTTATTATGAAGATAAATGGGGAGTATTTTAGGTTGGCATAAGGAGGAGTATAGAGTTAGGGGGAGCTAACTCAGATGGCTTGAGAAATTTGCATGATCAAAGGGGAAACACGATTATTCAATTTATCAGGTCCAAGGATGAAGAAGGCTTATATTAAAGGTAACTTTTATAATATCAATAGCATGAATTTTTTTTTATGGTAATTAAGGTGGATTGAGAGAGAATGCTAGTAATTATGTGTGGTGGTTTTTAATGGTCTGTGGAGATCTAAAGATGCTCAATAGGTGTAAGAGCTTAGAGATGTTAAGGGGAGTCCCTCTCCATGTTATCAAGGTGAGTTCAATTAGTTTTTGGTCTTCATATGTGTTTATTACTTATTGATAGTATTTAATGATCAAAGAAGAGTGTTGTCATGGTTCATTTTTAAGAAGTACAAGGTGGTATGAACAAAGTGATGGGGATCTAGCTCAAATAGTTTGAGTGACTTATGGATCCATGCATGATGTAAGGAGAAGAATTCGTGAGATTTTATAGTTATTGATAAAATTTGTTAAATATTAATGCATAAGTAAAGGGAGATTATGATTTATTTATGTTAATAGGTCTAGGGATTAGAGAATCCCAAATTTATATTCATGTATCCAAAAAGGGGGAGAAATTATTTCATATGAGGTATGTAAGTATCCTAAGCACCTATAAGTTTATTTGAATACAATAATGATTTTAAGAGGAGATTGGTGGCTATTTAGTCCACTTTATCATTAATGGAAAAGGTGGAGAAGGAAAAAAAGAGGTTTCCATCAACGACAAAGAGGGATATTATTGTCAAGTGTTGTCATTGATGTCATATGTGCATTGATGTCAAAGGTAATGAAAAAATGGTGATGTCATGATGATGACTAATTTGAGTTTAAAGTTATGAAAGGTAGTATTTGGATCCATATGAGATAATTTAGGTATTGTCTAAGTATTATCATATTGTATATAGCATGTTGATGTGGTTCTAGGTCAAGGAGAGAAGATAAGCATGCCAATAATGTGTTGGCATAGGCTTGATAACCTAGTATGTAAGCATGGATCTTCATTATATGCTTGGATAGTAAGTTGATGAATTTTATAGATTATTATAACATGTTTTAAATTTATTATGGTGTGTCAAGAGTGATTAAATTATTATGGGAATGTATGGTGTTCATCTAGTTCTTGATTATGTTCACCTAGGTGTGATTAGTTTTGTGGCTGAAAATTTTGAGTAGGTAGTTTTTTGACATCATAATTAAAATTTATGGATGATTCAAGGGTATTTGGTCATAATGGTGTGATCACATTAGTCCAAAGTTGATATGTTCCAAGTTTTAGGTCATGATATTGTGTATAGAAAAAGATATAACTATGCAAATTTGGATTTCTAGAAAGATTGCAATGTTTTCCCATACTTAGACAAATTTTAAAAGGGAGATCTAATGGTGAAAATTTAATTTCATCATAGATATATGACACAAACTTAATATAAGATTAAATTTCTAAGTTTAAGTAATTCTAAAAAATCACTTTGATGGTATCATATTTCACATGCGTGAATGTTCTAGGAGCAGCTTGATAAATGGATGGATTCCATAATAAAATATGATCATATGGTTTATATTTTAGGACATGTGATTGAGAATATAAAAATTTATTAAGGTTTAAAGTTATACTTCCAAGAATATTATAATGGTTCTCATACTTAGCTAAATTTTCAAAAGGTAAAGACTAGGACTAGATAAGGATATAATAGTGAGTGGGTGTTCATAAAGATATAGATCAATGATCTATACTGAATCAAATAAGCTAAAGTGTCTAATATTTAATTATATTAATGTCCAATCTACTCTTGAAGATAATGACAAAGTAAATTTATTCCAAATTGTTAAGAAGTAGTGAGATGATAACAAGTGCTCAGTGTTTAATAGTGAGCACAGGTAAAGATCAGGCTTATTTGGAGGATTATCAATGATGTTTATTTGTTCAAGGTATGAGAGGGAAAAATATGATGAAAAAGTGTTCGATGTTTAACTGTGATTGTTGGCATTTAAATTAACAAAGGAAAAAAATAGATTTGAGTATTTTTCTCATATCTTTTGATCTAGGAAAAATTTAAAGGTACAATAAAATTAAAATTTATAGAATGATTCAAGGTGCATCCACTGAATCTAGTTATAAGTTATGAACGTTTGTATAATCAAATTCATTGAGATCCAAAGTTGAATGTGTGTTTGACCATGTTCTATAAGTGACTTGAGAAAAATATTTGAGTTTTTATTGATGGTACCTATATTTTTAAATGGGACATAGATATTGGATAATGGTTTAGACTCTCTAAGGATGGTTTACATGGATTTTGGAGGTTTGACCAATCCATATTCATTATGAAAAAAATATTAGAAGTTGATTGTGTGTTCATTCATGGTGTTCTTGTGTACAAAACCAATGTTTGAGTAGATTGAGGATCTACAGAGGTGTGTAATGATTAATATGACCATTTTAATATGTTTAAGGGGTCATGTGGACTATGCCTATGAATTTGTAAGTGGTATTATGTTTCAAATTTGCTCATTTTAGTGATAAAGGGGTGAATAGGTTTGCATGAGACCTATAAGGGATACTAAGGCCTAATTGAAAGGTGTAGCTGATTAAGTGTGACCCATGGATGCTATGGTTGATTTGTGTGGATGGTATTGAGCTATGTTAGATGTCCTAATGGATAGTACAAGTAATATCTCTGACCTAAAACATAATAGTTATGATGGATCTATAAAATTTGAAGTCAAAGGTGGTGATTTCTAGACTTGAAAGAAGAGGTTTCTGTAAGAGTTGAAAAATAATGGAAATAAGAAAGGGTGTGAGCCCAATGGATGGGTTGTAGATAATATTAGGTTGATGACTATGTGTATGACCTATAGTGCATATTTATAATGTCATAAATAGTGATATTATAGGTTTGAATACTTGTGAAAGAAATTTGTGTGTGTGTGTGTGTGTGTGTGTGTGTGTGTGTGTGTGTGTGTGTGTGTGTGTGTGTGTGTGTGCGGGTGTGTGTGTGTGTGTGTGTGTGTGTGTGTGTGTGTGTGTGTGTGTGTGTGTGTGTGTGTGTGTGTGTGTGTGTGTGTTGTGGAGAGAAGAAAAGAAGAAAGGGTGTGGTCCTAGTTGATCTTTTATATAAAAGAAAAGGTTAATGAATATTTTTATGACTTATAGGTCATATTTCTAATTTTAGAATAGTTCTCTTTTACATTTGAATATTAAGGATGAGTGAAGAGGTCTAGAGTGATCCAAAAGGATGTTTTAGATGCTTGAGTGTAAGTGAAGGATAGAAGATGTCTATGTGATCTTGGTGGTTGATTTGAGAGGTAGATAAAATATTGGTATCTATTTATGACCATTTATTCAGATTGTTGAGGTTATGATAGAGTTATTTTTGATAAGTGTAGAGTGATCCAAAAGGTGGTTTTGGATGTTTATGAGTGTTTGAAGAAGTGAATGGGGTTGTGTTTTTTGGTTGTCTCCATCATATTGGTAGGCAAATGGTGATCAAGAGATGTTCATATCATAGGTTTTGGGATGGTGCTCAACATCTAGGTCATAAGTATTTGACCATCCTAGGGTTAGGTACTCCTTGTGAAATAGGCATTTCACTAAATTCATGTTAGAAGGACTTGACCATCCTAGGAGAAGGTGATCCTTGTGGAGAGGGTGTTTCAATAAATTTTGGTCAAAAGGAATTGATCATCCTAGGGGCATGTGATCCTTTTGGAATGGGTGTTCCACTAAATTCTTATGTTTTTAATACCTTATAGGAAAAGTAGTCCATGTGTTTCTAGGCTTGAGAGTGTGTTTTATTGCCCATGAGGGTTTCCCACATTAGATGTTGTGTTATGATGTGCTTCTCTTATTTATGATTTGTATGTGGTCTCCTTACTTTTGTTGGTAATCTAGTTGCATATGCTTGTTGTGTTGATTCATGAATGTTAATGAATGAATGATAAGTGATCTAAAAGTGAAAGATTAGGTGACTAATTCAACCCCAATCATCTTGTACCTCTAACACTAAAATATATGAAGAGTTCATGATGAATGAAAATAAAAAATATCACACCAAAATGTATTATTCTATTATAAGTACTATTCAACATAGACTATAAAATATAAAAGCAAAGCACACCTCATTCTAAATGTATGTTCCATGAACATCATAGTTGAGGTGATGAAAATAATTATAAAATAGGCATGCACTAAATGTTAGAGGTAAAGAACTATGTGAGACTTTAAATATTCCCAATATGTCATAATATTGATGTATGACAAGTTAAAGGTGTTTGACACCTTAATTTGTATAGATATTATTCCTCTCAAACTTATATTCAACAATTTTTTTTATAGATAGAGACCCATAAATCCACTATTGAATATAGTAATTTTAAATAAATTACATAAATTATTATAACATAGAATTATTTTTCAAATCAAACACTCAAAGTGGCTTTCAAATCTTGTTCAATTTTTGAAGAAGAATGTAGAATTTCATTTTTTATTAGACTTCAAAAAATAGAACCTAGATTTTGATAAGGATAATCATTCATTTTCAATCAATAGATGAGGTATTATAAATTTTAAATGGTTCCCAAATGATGTCATGTTTAAGAAACTATTTTTCTTACAATAATATCATGGTAAAATACAAAGACCTAGTCAATGAAACCTTCAAAACAAAAAGTGGAAAATTTTCATATATACGAATGTCCTCTAATAAATATAGGTGATATATTTTATTGTGATATGGATATCACATTAAAATATATAATTGGTAAGTTCACTATCATCTACGTGGATGAATTTACCATGTTTTATAAAGATTGAAAAGATCATGTGAAATACTCATGTAAAAATTTAAAAATATGTAGAGAGCATGACATCTATTTAAATTTTGTTTTAACTTTTTAGGTTTTTAATTATGTAAATACTATGTTTGATTAAAGGGATGAGTAGTCTAAACTAGTAATATATTATGTATAAAATAAAAATTTATTTGTTATAGATTTTGAATAGCTTTGAATTTCTAAAAATAGTAATAAATATATGAAAATAAAGACTTTTCTAGAAAACAACTAATGTGGATAATCTGAGTGCTATAAACTAAGACTGGAATAGGTCTGACTGTCATCAACTTGATCCCTATATCATAAAACCTCATAAATAATAGTTCCATATTTAGACAGAGGCACCATGTGAATCTAGTGTCCTGATATTGGTTGTAATATCCTTTGTGCAAGACTATCTCAAACTTTTGGGTGCACCTATGTTTGTGTTTTTGGGTTATGTTCCTATGCACACAAAGTCTATAACTCTATATTATGCTTTTAATAGCTGATTTATGATGCAACCCATAGTATTTTTTGAAATTAAAACACAAACTAAATATTCCAATAATTAATAGGATAAGCTAGACATCCTACATACCACTACTCTAAGAAAGGATCAAGCTCGATGTAGTTATCCCCACCTAGGTGATGGTACAAGTGTAAGTTATATTAGTCTAATAGTGGCCTTGAGTACCCTAAGAATACTTGAGAATGAAAATCTATAAATTATAAACTTAGGGTAGATGTAGATGGTAGTATGCAGAAGTAGGGAATAATAGAGATTAATAACCTTGATTTTACTCAACTTATTTCATGTTTAAATAGGTATTTTTCATCTAATTTCCATATAGTGGATAAATTAATAAAATCCAAGTATTCATAATGTTCTATTACTTATACAGATATTAAAATATTATTAAACTAACCTTAGGATGGATTTACCTTTGAAAATATTATTGTTTGAGAAAGATAGGGTAAAGGGTACATACACCATTTTGGGTATATTAGTGCCACATGGATCTACTATCATAAATGTGGCACTAATGTCCAATTATTAAAATACTAGGTATGAAGGAACATGATCAGGAAATGAGGATCTAATAATACATTTAAACTAACTAGGGATGCATGTGGCTCACATAAAGGATGTAAAAGTGTTATAATAGGATTTGGGATAGGTCTAGGGCTAATCTATAAATATGTAGTCTCAAGTATCACTCTTAACACTCAAATACCACTTTTAGGTGATTAAATTTACTGCCCCCCCCAGCCTCACTTATTCTAAAAATACAAAAAATCAAAATGACTAGTATAAAGGAAAAAGAAGTGACCTAGACTTACCTAGGAAGTGAAGCTTGTGAAGCTAAGTTTGAGTATGTGAATCTAGGTCTATGGATGTGAAGCATGATCTAATGCATGACATAAAAATGAAACATGCATAAATAATTCCTTAATATAATAAAAATTCAAAAGTATGTGTTGAGTAGATAATTAATTATGTAAAATTGAGTAAGAAAATGGGAAAGAGGAAATGAATGAATACACTTCATTGGGAATGCAAACCAATGCATGAACCTAGTGATAATATATATTTTTGTGGATATAGTGATCAAACATTGAATATATTGGAATGAGATGATAAATTACTCAATATTAATGTGTGGGTGGCTCAATAAATCAATCTGATTTTGACTCCATCATTGCCCACCCCTACTTGGTGTATCATAACCTATGAATAACTTGTAATAGACTGATAGTCTTTGCAAGACTCTCATGTGGGTGGATAAATAACTCAAGTATGATATGAATCCATAATTTCCCACCCATGTGTATTAGATGACTTTGAAACTAAAATTCACAAAGTACTCTAAATTTCTAAGTGATTACTTCTAAATATGTATGTTGTCTCTACAGCCACTAGAGTACATAGGTAACTCTAGGCCACTTGAGAATACCAACCATTATAGATGGAGTAAGGAATAAAACTAGTGACAACTTGGAATATGATTTCAAATGTATACAAAATAGAGAATGGCATGGAATTTTCCATTTCATCTGATCAATCAGTGTGTGATTGAGCATATGGAAATAATATGCCATGTACATGACATCAATTTAATATTTATGTATATTGGTTCTGGACTAGGCTGTAATAATTGTATTTGAGTATCAAAAATAAATATCTGAATGATCATGACATTCATGATTCCCCAAATATAAGTAATATATATGAAATTGATTTGAGCTAATATGAATCTAAGAAAAATTTGAGCATAACTATCAAACCTATAACTAGATCTGTGCAAACCTATATTGTACCTAGTGTATTATTCTAACTAATCTAAGCTATATTAAAAATAAGGATATTATATATTAGAAACAAATCTTGGATAGTAGTGCCAAGTGGCACTAGTGTTTCCATTTGGGTGCTTGTGTCTATCTGGTCTAAAGTTTATGTCACTTTACTACTTTTTGAGTCACTATTTTTCCCTATGTTACCTGTATCCAATTTTCTAAATTTGAGACTACGTTTTGAAAATGTTTTATGAGTGAAATATAGAAACTTGATCTCTATGATAAACCCATGTGAATTCCCCCTAATTTTATGTTAGTTGTTAAATATATGTAAAAACTATCATCAAAATAAAAATCTATATAAAAAGTGTGTTAGCCAAAGCATATATGATAAATTCATGATAATCTAATATAATGTGCAAACATAACATCATAATGTAAGATAATCTGAGCATAAGTATGGGATGTAAGATGTATGTCATGATAAAATTGTATAAGGGTATCAATATAGATGTATTAAATGTATGTAACAACAAATATAAGTAAAAATCAATATCTACCTAGGGGGATGGGGCATGATGTCCATCAGAACACCCAAATTGGAAAAGGAGATGCATGAGGTCCTTCATGGCATAAAAAATTGATGTGTAACAACTAAATACAAGTGTCATGTTCATGACACATACAAGAAAGAATACATACAAAACACGAGGCACATAAAATAGGCCAAGGGTACATAATACAAGGGACATGGGTACATGTCACTAAATATGAGAAAAAAACATATAAGGACATGTTCGAATGTCCACATATGTAAGCAACATGTAAGTTGTATTAGAGCCACATAGAATGACATGTTCAAATGTATTCATAAATAATCAGGAAAGAACATACATATTATGAAAATGAAGTGGTGTAGAGCCAAATGACAATGGCAATTTCAAATGCCCTCAAATAGAAGAAGCATAGAAATACAAACAAAACTAAATTATGAAAGCATGGATTAATATATCACATATATTATGTAATATCTAGGATGTAAATATGTTAAGTCTAAAGTAGTAATAACCCAAGAAAATTTAAGAATGACTATAAATGATCAATATCAAGATATAACAATTCTAATATTAGAATGTAGATGATTTAAGGATAAAACCTAGTAATATAAACTATGTATAAGATTCCCCAAAGTGGGTGACTGTATCAAATGAATAACTATGAATTGGTTTCTATAATCCCAATGGGTAGATGATAACAATTCTAGATCAGTGTAGTAGACATATGCCCTATAAGCAATCTACAAGCATTCAACAATAATAAGTGAATCATGTAGTATGATAAAACTAGCAATAATAAGATAGTTATCATATGTAGTGTTTGGAAAATATAAGAAATTTAAACATATAAATACATATAATTTGTAAATTGTGTGTTTTCTATGTAATTATTTGATTTGTTTTGTGTTTTTGACATGTTATATTGTTTTTTAATTTTATAGAGATAAGTTATGTGCAAGAAACATGTAAATGAACTATGTAAAAGGAATAAGAGAGAAGATTTATGTATAAGAAGGTAGAAACCATAATAACTGACAAGTCTCATGGGAGACTCACTATCACTATGACACATGCCAAATAAGGGGAATATGATTATGCATATTATATGAAAAGGAACATGGGATTCCATAATGTATTATACTAAGTATTTTGTATATGTATCTATATCTACCTATATAGTGGTGCTAGAAATCTATGGCATTAACTATGGTGTCCATTGAACTATACGGGTTCTAAGAACCCATCTAGTTGAAGAAGCTATAGGTGACATAGTTTACCTATGCTGATAACCCCAAGAACCAAATAATACTAATCTCAAAAATAACTAAGTGGAGGAAGGCCCTTTGGAATCTATGCCATATCTTTGATGCAAAGGACTCTATAATAATGGTATCCATTGGAGAGTAGGTGTACATGTTAAGATTATAGGAGTAGACATCACATAAAATGGTGGATCTACTAAAATCTATGATGTATCCATAAGAAATATACTCTTATTTATAATTGATAATTATGTTATATCTTGTAAAAATGACAAAAGTATAATTGGTGACTATGAAGGAACTATATGTGGAATAATAAGGGGATTCTCATATGGGAGATCCTTACCTTTGACCACCTTATTTGTGTGTATGTATTTTATGTATATGTTCATTATTGATGTGATGTATTGGATCTAATATAACCATGGCCTACCTAATAACATATCAAACATTCCTGCACTAGGCAGTACTAAAAATTGAGTGGCTATATGTGTTAGTCCAATATGTAATGAAAGCATAATATCCTAGATGGAGATTTGAATGTGAACACAAAAACAACTATTAATTGTCTCTATTAGGAATATATCATAATCTGAGTATCCTTAACTGTTTTAAAAGTGTTAGAATGTACCAATTAATGTTTGAACCTTTATTAACCATAAAATTTTAAATAAGATGATGATTTATGTATACTTGTATATATATTGCATGTAAATATGTATCATAATCAATAATATCTTACAATGAGAAGGTGATTAGTGGTATAGTCAAATCTTTAGTGTGGTACATGCTAATGATATTATGTAACGGGTGTGCCTCCTCTATAATAGTATGTTATGAAGATGGTAGTGGATGTTCTTGATATATGTAGAGAACACCTAAAGTGATCCCTACCTAACTTTATGTGTGCTTGATAAATGGATATGATAATATGTTCAATTCCTTAGCTTCCATTAGATATATTTTTGTTTCTCTATGGGTGTGCCCATGTTAATAATGTTGGCCTCAATCAAATCTTGTATCTTGTGATTTAAATTCATGCACCTATTTTTTGTATGTCCTAGAGCCCTATGATACTCATAGAACATGTTGGAATAATAGTTATTTTGAATAGTTTATGTTATATAAAACTCTTTAATGGGAGGTAGAGATATGTCATTACATTCTAAGATTTTTTATAAACCCTATGATCATGACTTTGGAAGGTTGGTTAACATTTGAATCTGAGGAGTGGATAAAACCAATCTAGGACATGGCTTTAAATCTATGTTAACTATGGCCTTTGGATTACTCTTGTCCTTAATTTCCCATAACTTTCATGGAGGTTTATTTTAAATCTTAGTAGTTTATTATGATCCAATGGTATACTTCATTTTTCCCATTGATAATTGTTTGAATTATCTTTCTTTTTCTATGTGGAACAAATATTTGAATGTGGGAAACTTATTAAATAAGATATCTTCATGTAATGATGGTAAAATACTCTATTTGAAGATTCCTTTAGGCTCTTTGTATACCATGGGGCTATTAAATTTAGCTAATATCATCTTATGTTGTAATAAATATTCTATTATAGGTTAATTTGACTTTTGTTTCTACTATGCAACTTGGGCATATGAGATCCTGTCACTAATATTAATGGAGAAGTGTCATAAAAACATGTCTACCAAAGGATTGAATTCTATAATAGATTTATTTACTAATTCATAAAACCACTATAGGGAATAATCATTTAAATTATGTGTAAACAACTTCATGAAAATCCAATCATTGGACACATAGTCTAAACATGTCATGTGAAAAGATCTAAGATGGTGCTCTAGGTCACCATTTCCATCATATAATGTAATATTATGTGACACAAATATGGATGGAAAGGTATTTTATTATATGTTATGTACCAAAGGTATATGTAAGAGAATTTTAGAATCCAAGACATGTGATGGCATAGTCACTTCCTTCTCAAGATGTAACACTTAGACTATAGATTATGAACCTTGTGCATAAGGGATTATACATATAGAGTATAATAACTAGACACAAGAGGTGTAACTATCACTTAAGGTTATTGAATTAAAATTCTTGTTTGTGCTAGCTAAGTTGACCCCACTATATGTGTAATAATTTTATTATTTATGGGAGTTGAATATTGACCATTGTTTGATTTTTTCTTAATTTCCAAGATGTCTTGTAAGATGTATGCATGATCAAGGGGATGTTATTGAATTATATATTTGAAGATCTATAATATCTTATCTTTTTTTACAATCATGTTATCATTATTAAGTGGAGGGAGAGTATCCTGATTTTCATTTTGTATATCATATTTTTTTTTAATTGTATTGTTCATCTTTAGACACATTGTCATTTAAATACACATATTCATGGTTTTAAGTATCAATAAAGAGAGTTATAATAGGTCAGTTATCCATGTTATAGGATTGAATAATATTAATCTTTGAGTAATAAGAATCTGAATATGCTCTATAGGATTACCACCTAGTCTAACACTCTTCTTACTTGAAGAGAGATGGCCCTTTTCTATGGAATATAATAATATTTTTGGAAAAGAGTTATTAAAATATAATATATGAAATATAATAAATTTAAATTAGCTAATTAATGTATTAAAAATAAGGATACAAACCTTAGGAGCATCTAGTGTTAGGGTTTGGAGAAATGTTTGAAGTAATCCAAGTTCACCAAATGTTTTAAACTTTTAGGGTTTATTTATGTAAATAATATATTTTATTAAAGTTTTAAGTAACATAAATTAGGGAAATAATATGAATAAAATAACTCTAATTTTTTACATATTTTGACTAGCTTTGACTCTCTAAAAATAGTAATAAATATTTGAAAATAAAGACTTATCTATAAAATACCTTATGCAAATGATTTGAGTGTTGAAAATTAAGATTAAAATAGGTATAATTTTTGTAAATTGCATACATGTATCATAAAACATCATATATAGTAGTGCCACAATTTTCTAAAGGCACCATGTGGATCTAGTGTCCTAATATTGGCACTAATGTCCTCTATGCATGACTATCACCAAATTTTGGCTGCACCAATGTCTATGTTTCTAGGTTTTGTTCATGTGTGCATGAAGTTTATAAATATTTATTCTACCTATAATAGTTTATTTATGATGAAAACCCTAATCCCCCTTGAAATTAAAATATGAGCTAAAAAGTTAATTCATTAGTAGGACAAGTTGGACATCTTCAACACCCCATTGTGAAGAGAGTTTCCTACATACCAATACTCTAGGGAGGGATCAATAATGATGCATTTCTCCCCACCTATGTGTTGATACAAGTGAAATTGAGTCTAGTATGATAGTGGCCATGAGTGCCTTGGGTGTGTTTGAGATTGGAAATCTATAAAATCTAAGTTTGAGGTAGTTATAGATAGTATAATGTAGAAGTATGGTAGAATAGGGATTAATAACCTTGATTTTTATCAATATTTTTCATGTTTGAAAATGTATTTCACATATAATTTACATATAATGTATAAAGGGCTCAAATTCATGTGTTTATATTGTTCTATTGCAGGTGAGGATAATAAAATATTTTTAGTTTGACCTTAGGAGAGTTTTATCTTTCAAAAAATATTTTTTTCAAGAAAGATAGGGTAAAGGATAAGTTTTAGTTTTGGGACACTAGTGACACATGTATCTTGTGTTCTTAATGTTGCCCTAATGTCCATAAAGAAAAATGCTGGATACAAAGGGCCAAGATTAGGAAATGAGGGTTTGAGACTACATTTAAGCTGACTAGGGATGCCTTTGGCTTGCATAAAATCTATAAAAGTTTGATAATAGGCTCTAGGATAGGTCCATGTCTAAACTAGGACTAGGTAGTCTCATGTATTACTTTTAGAAATCAAATACCACTTTTATGTGATTACAAACCCAAATAAATTAATACTCATAGCTATAAAAGGTAAGTTTTTAGGCCATGTAATTTTCAAAAAATGGCATATCATTAGATTTGGATAAATTTGAGAAAATTTGAAAGATTTCCTTAACTAATAGTAGAAAGGATTTAATGTCATTTATTTTAAGATCAATTTTATTAAAAATTTTATTTCAAGTTTTGTTGGAATATTTAGGGCAATGAATAAAATTATAATTAAGGACACCAAAATTGAATGGAATTTTGAAGCACAAACTATTTACTCAAAAATTAAATTTTTTTAACAAGACTATAGTGTTGATAAGTCAATATTACACATTTCCATTATATATCTATTCCTTCACTAAAAAATATTCAAGTGCTTTTATTCTCACCCAAGAAAATGAGGTGAAAAATAAAAGACTAATATCTTTCATGAGATTCCCACTTAGAAATATTGAACTCAGGTACTCTATGATGGATACACAAGATTTTTTATTAATTAAAGTAGTTAAAAAGTTTAGGGATTACATCTTGCACATCAAAATGTTTATAATTATACATAAACATATTTTGAAATTAATGCTGAAGGAAAATAAACTTGGGGAATGAAAATTTAAATGTAATTCCATTTTACAAGAATTTGATTTAGATATTAAACTAATTAAAATCATAAAAGGTCAAGGATTGAGCTAATTAATTACCAAAGTTGATTCCCATATTATTTATTAGTAGTACACTTTGTATTCCATTAGCAAGGATGAGTGGTATCATGATATAGTATATTACTTATTGAATAATACATACCTAAGTCAAATGAAACCTACTCAAAGAATATTTTTGTGATTTAAAAGTATAAATTTCATGACTAAATTAGGAACACTATACATAAATAATTATGAATACATTTACTTGTGATGTTTAAATAAATAAGAAAGAACTGAAGTAATTAAATATTTTCGTGGAAAATTTGGAACCAAACATGGATTACAAAGTGTTACAACTCACCAAATACTGAGGGTAGGTTATTACTACCCTTATATTTTTATATATGTTCACTCTCATGTGATAAAGTATAACATTTTCTATTTTCAAAAACAAATACCATGCCCCTACTATTCCTTTGCATCCTATAATAAAATTATGCCCCTTTACAAATGGGTATTATAATTAGTGGGATATATCAGTGAATTTTATTTATATGGGAAAAAATCATCATGAAAACTAATAATTATTTTAATCATGAAACTGAAACATATGAATTTAAGAACTACACAACTGAATCATGATCAATATTCTCAAAGAGAATCTCATCACAAGGTTTGAAATGACATTTTTATGGTATGTTATAATGACCATACTTTTTCCTCTCTAAAATTTACTGAATAGGATTATGATAAAAAGTTAAATCTTAAATTCTCCTCAAGTGATTATCTATAAGGTAATGGTGTTGTTGAATATACAAATAAAAACTTTTTAAATGTGTTTAATAATATATTTAGTAAGATCTCATGGGATTGTCATATTATTATAAATTATGAATATAATGAATCCATACCTAAGCACATCCCTTTATCATCTACTATAAATCCAAGATCCAATTTTTCTTACAAATTTGAGAATCCCCACCTTGAAATTCATGAAATATTACCTTGAAATTGGTGAAAACATTGAATCTAATCTAGTGAAACTTATACAATTAAAATATAAATGAAACACAAACTTGATACACTTTAACAAACACCAAGTATTTATCAAAATATGGTTTGATATAATATCTAAACAAAAACCTTTAAGATTTATGATTTAGTCCTATTGTCTTATAATGATCATGTGAAAAGGGGTAATCATGGTAAATTCAATGGAAATTAGATATGTCCCTTTTAATTTTATAAAATATTAGGATAAAACACATCTAGACTCAAAAACTTATTTGGTTAGAATGTCCCATTGAGCGCCAATGGGTAGTTATTTAACCACTAATTCCAACCCTCAGTTAGCTTGTTTATATCCTTGAACATATGCTTTTTTTCTTTATTTTTATTTTATATTTCATATAATTTATTTGTTTCATTCATTTTGAATTTTGGGTTGACCTCATTCATTATCTCTAAATTTTAAATATATGGTCCTAGTTTTAACCTTGTGGGTAGCATTTGATCAAAGAGTAAATTAAATAAGGTTGTTGGTAAGTCAAAATAGTAGTATTATTCCACTTAAATACTCTAGATATTTTGGATTTACAATATCTTGTTTATAAATTTATTTTTTAAAGTTTGAGACTTTAATATGTTATATATTTATTCATGGTTTGATAAATTTGGACAGCTATTAAACTTTTGAGTATATTTTTATTGAAACCATTACACAAAGCACATATTAAATATTTTATGTCTGCTTAGATGAATAGTTTAAGTCATGATTTCAATTGAAAAATATTAATTATTTTTCCATTACATTGATATGGTGGTCCCCAAGCCATAATTTAGGTGTTAAAAAAAAAGGAAAGAAGTGATATTGAAAACTCAAATATTTATGTGATTCAGGTAAAATCTGTTGGAGCTATGGATACTTGAATGGAAATGAAACAAGGAATTGAATGGGATTATATATTGTAACATAGGAATCTAAGAGGGAATTTGTCAAAATTTAATATGATAAATACAATAAAAAACATAGAGATATAACTCCTCAATCCTAGACACATAAGGGAGAAAGATAACAATGCAAGTAACAAACAAAAGAAGACAAAACAAGTATTCTTTACCTTCCTTGTGATCAAGAGTTAAAATTTGGCCTTGGAGTGATGTGCATAGTCATGTGCTCTAAGAGTCTTGAAAAATGGTGATCCTTTCATCATTTCTCCTTGTAAATTTATATTTTATTTGATTGGCAAGTGAAGCTTCTCAAATCAATATGCCATTATAAATTTTCTTGAGAGTTTCTTGAAGGCATTCCAGTAGAATAACCTTACACAAAAGCTTCTGGAAGGAGAGGCATGATACTCTTATTTATAGCTTAGTTAAATCCATTATGATATTTGGATCAAAATGGATATGTGTGCTATATCTTGAGTCAAGATGTAATTAATATTGGTCAATTACTTAATATGACTCATACATCTAGATATTTGTGAGATATTTTATGAGTACATGATAACTCAGAAAAGAAATGATGAAAGGCCTAATATTTTACAGTATTATATTTGCAATTTTAGGTATTAATTAATTTAAAATGGATTATTTAACTAATAAATTAATTAGGTTTAATAAATTAATTAATTTTTATTAGTATTTTGACATTTTATAAAAGTTGGTTAAGTGCCCCACTAAATTGGTAAAAAATGCTAGTTTTCTTGGTTGTAACATGATAAGGCATGAATCCATGAGAGGTTATCATTATTTATAGGTTAATAACCCAAATAGGGATGAATATATGTGATTATAGGTATTTATATCCCATGCATGGATGAACTTGGACATTTTGGTGCCTTTTAGGCTTAATTTGCATAGTTTGGTATAAATTAATCTGAAGTTTGGTTTACATACAAATGCGACTGAAATGGGGTGTCTACATGTTCCCCTATTAGAAAAGGTGTTACAATACATAGGCATAGGAACATATTTTAAAATTAATAAAATATATTATAAAAATAAAAATAATATAACGATTAAGGAATGAAGCTCCAAACAAAGTTTATGAAGCTTATGAGGACCCCTCGAGGGAGTGGCCAAAATATACGATTGATGGACAATCCATAAAAAATAAGAAATAATAAGAATATAATTAACCCATGGATGAGATTAGAAAACTTGATCTTATTATTTCACACATTTATTACAATATATATTTTCCAAAGTAAATAATAATTATTAATTGAGGCTAAGAAACTAATTTTCCCAAAGGAAGTTATAAATAATGACACATGTATATGACCAGTACAGTGAATGGGTTGAACTAATAATTTTTCCAAAAGTATTATAATCATTGTAATAATGATTACCCAAAAATGTCATATTATTCATGGAATAAAATTGATTTTTACTTATTAAGGTGGATTGGTAAGCATAACTCAATGATATAACCTATCAAATAGAATAAAAATGAGTGGGCACAAATGTAAGTGTGATGGTTTAGTTGATTTTCAAAGATTGAAGAATCCATAAAAACTCAAGCACACAAGAATGTTCAAAGATATAAAATATATGATTATAATACAATAATGGGGATGAAATAATATTTGTGTTTGAGTTGACCTAAGATACGTCATTTATCTAAATGTTGCCTACATAGTCCAAATAAACCTCAAGAAAATGTAATTCACTTGGAAGTAGGAGACAATGGAATGAGGAATAAAATATAATAATAATAATTAATGTGGATTATTCAATTGTACCTACCAATTTAAATATGTTCATCCTTATTATCATTTATATAACTAGGATGGTCAATGAGATGATTTGATCAAGGAGTAGGGGCTAACTACCAAAGTGAACAAATAAAAGTACTACCCTATGCATTGATTATAAGATCCACTAGCCTAGTTTTTGATAAATGACATTATGGTATTCAAAATTATATAGAATATTATCATTAATTAGTTAAAATGTGTATAAGTATTGACTCTTAATCTAATAGATAATTGAAAACAATGTGTCAATGATAGAAACCATGATAACAATGTTCATGTATGCATATGGATAGACTCAAGCAATGTGCATGTAATCACCTAATGAATGCATATACACTAAGTCAATGTAAAATGATGAAATAAAATAAATATTAAAATAAACAAACAAATAACTAATAAAAAAACACAACTAAAGCTTAAAAATAAAAGCAACAAAAAACATCCTATTGTTAACCAGGTCGATATCTACATTTGAAGGCTCAATGGACTAATAAAATGATGGTTCGTCAAATAAATTATATATTTAAGGGGAAAAAGTGAAAGGATAATATATATTATTATAATATTCTTACTTTTATTTTACGCAATATGTAAAAAGCTATGAGCTTGGCCTAAAAGTGTGAATGAGACAGTGTCCTTAATCAAGGATACATGCAAAGGGAGAAGATGCAAAGATAAGTTAGTTTGGCCTAAAAGTGAAAATAATATGGTTCCCATAAGTAAGGATACATTAAAATGGAAGGCACATACCAATGGAAATGAAATGTATTAGAAAACATAATAAATTTTCCCCAGTAGGGTGGATCGAGGATTGGTGTCTAGGTTTAGAATAAGACAAATGTTTTTGGATTTTGGGGATTTATATCTCTCTATGAGGTTGTAAGGCATTTTAATTTTTATTTTTAATTTTTTTGGTATATTAAATCATTATATATTGATAAGATAGCATCACAAAATGATGATATCATAATACAATCCAAGGGTGTAATAGTGCATCAGTTTTAAATGCACAATGCATACAAAAATGACTCACAAAATAGTGAGAGCATTAACTTAGGTTGATCTCAAAATGGTGATATATTTACTTAAATTTCTCACAAAATGGTTATATCATTGGAAAAATGGTTGACCAATATGACCTTAATGTAAAGTGATCACTTCCTACATAATCCCAAGAGACCTCAAGTCAATGTAGTTCCACCCTATAATATAAAAATGTTTGGAAATAATTCCCATGTTTTGTGGGGTTTTCATATCTAAACTAAATGAAGGATTAAGTGATACAAAATTTTATAACTCATAAATTAGTGATATCATGTCTAAAACAGTGACTAAATTGACCTCAATATAAATTGATCATTGCCTACATAGTCTTGAAGGACCTCAAATTAGTGTAGTTACACCTTATAGTTGGGGATCCTAATGAAGTAATAAGATGTTAGGAATAGACAAATGGGAGGGAATGAAATAATATTAAGGTAAGGAAAAGGGAAAGGAAAGGTGAATGGTAAGGAAATTTAAGTGATACGGTATGAAACAATAGTAAGGCAAGGTAAGTAGATATGAAAATGACAAGATAAGGAAAATGGAAAGTTATGAAATGATAATAAGGTAAGTTAAATGACAAGGCAAGGTAAATTATAGTGTATGAAATAATATTAAGGTAATACAAATGGAAATTCCAAGTAAATGGAAAGTTAAGGTAAATAAAAAGATAAGGTAAATGAAAAGGTATGAAATAATGGTATGGCAAGGTAGGGTAAATGTCATCGTATGAAGCAACAATAGGGCAAGGAAAGGAATGAAATAATGGTATGGTGAGGAATGAAATAAAGGTAAGGCAATGAAAATGTAATGATGGTAATGTAAGGCATGATTATTTTGCTCATGTTAATGTGGAGATGCATATCCTAATCAACATTTGATACAACCAGAATAGTCAATTATTTAGTTTTCTATCTCACACCCCTTCTAAATAGCCACTCTTTCAAGAAATTGATGCTGATTTGGAGTACAATAATGTTGTTGTGATCTTTGTTGGTCATTTATTCTATTTCCTCCAACCTTATAGATAAGATGTCTTTATAACTTGTGTAAAGGAAAGTATGTCTAGGGATTTTCAATAAGGATAAGAATTGGATAAAAGATCTATTTTGGTAATTTAATAGAGGTCTGTGATGGAGAATCAGATCATAATGTAATGTATAATGGTTGGGTAACAAATGAATATTTGGATTTCCAGACACATTTTTTTGATTTTGGATTCAACATAATTATTTTTATGGTAGGTCCAAAGACATTTGAATATGATCTCAATAGGACCACCATATTTTTATGTTGTTTGGTCTTGAGAGATGCTACCATATGATTATGTTATATCTTGGAAGATATATTGATGTTATTTTTAATGATTTATTCATCAATCAATGAATAACTTTTGTGCTCAATTATTGTTTCATCAAAGATGTTTTCAACAGTAAAGTTATCTCGACTATCTCATAACACCTTGAATAAGGTTTTACTAAGAAACATTGAATTTTTAATTTTATTGTCTTCTAACATGTCAAAAAAGGTTCCACTAGAATATGATTATTCTTTACTTTTATTACCCCATAGCACCTACAAAAATATTTCAATAAGAGATTATTCTTATTTTGCATGAATATGGTCTTGCCCCATGATATTCTATAACTGATATGTTGCCATGGATTTAGTTCTAATGTGTGATTTTTTTGGGTCCAATTTACACTTTTAGGAGGTTGAATATCAATATAATGGATAAGATGATTAATGGTATCAATGCAAAATGGAATGGTAAGAGGCAACATAGTCCTCATAGAAGATATTATGAGAGCTTATGTTAATGCTGAACTAATGATCCTTAAAAACTATGTAATAATCAAAATTATATTAAAAATGATCTATAAGGTGTGTGTAATAAATTTTTTAACATCCATCAATATATTATGATTCTAAAATTGAGTCTGACCCAAGGGACAATAAATTCATTGTTGTAGTTGATGTTGATTCTAATTTTGATGTTAAATATGATATCATCTCAAAAATAAATCCTAAATTTAATGCTAGTTCTTCTTATAGTGTGGTATAAGATATGTTATGTTTAATGTTTTTTATTAGATAATTAATGGCCTATAGTTGAACAATGGGCTATTCAGAAATAGGTTCAACTAAAAAAGACTCCATAAAGATTATCTTGTCAAAGTGAGGCTTCTCAACAAAATGGAAATGGTCAATAGGAAAATATATAAATACTATCTTGTAAAAGTGGGCCTCTTGAAAGATATGGAAATGGTTTTTAGGTGAATCAACAAAGACTCACTTGTCAAAGTGAGACTCATCAACAAAAGGGAAATGGTTAATAATAAACTCCACAAAGACTAGCTTGTCAAAGTGAGGTTCCTCAAAGATAGGACAATGGTTAAAGGGTGACTTAACACAAGTTAACTCATAAAAAATAGGTTTTTTAATTAAAAATTCATGGGTTAGTTGATTCTCTTGGCCTTGGATTACAGTTGGTTACAAAATATCAGATTTGGACACATTGTGGTCTTTAAATGACATCTTTATGATTAAATAATGGGATCTTTGGAAATAGGCTCATCAAATATGGGATCAACAAAGACTAGTTGTGTGTCTCAGATGGTAACTGTGATACATCTAGTTGTAATTACACAACCTTTTTGAGATAATGAGCTACCACATTTGGAAGAAAAGGGGGAAGGTCCTATAATGGTAATAATTTGGTGTTTTGGATCTTGGTCCTAACATAGGACAAAGTATGAGGGACTAGAAGTGTAATCCTAAAAAATTATGGAGCTTGGTTGCTAACATAGGCTAATAGAGGAGGGCATATAATGGAAATATTTAGGCACTAAAGAGTTTGGTTGATAATTTAAGACAAAGGAGGATATATTATAATATTAATCCTCAGGTGATTTAGGTTTTATTTGCTAATATAATCCAAATGAATATGGATTGGAATAATAATCCTTGGGTACTATAGCGCTTGTTTTATAACACAAGATAAATTAGGAGGTCTTGTATTGGTAATAATTGGGTTATTTTAAGCTTGGTTTATAATAAAGTCCAAAATTTGAGGACCTATAATGGTAATCCTTGAGTGCTAAAGAGCTTATTTTTTATTGTAGGCCAAAGGAGGAGGCCTTGTAATGGTAACCCTTGGGAACTATATATCCTAGCTAATAACATAGACAAAAGGAGAATTATTGGAATAAGTAGGGGATTAGTTACTATTATCAAATAAATTAGCCCTGAAAGGGAGAACATGGTACTTTAACTAGCCCAAAGAAAGATGGTATTAACATATCATAATTAAGATGGTGTGGTTTGGAAATTATCACAAAAAGGTTGGTATTAATTTATAAAATTGGTCTTGAACTTTGTATTATTTATTAAATGAAATTTTTATAGTTATATGTCATATTTGGCTTGATTTGCATGGTCTAAAATGGTTAAAAAATGAACCTAATTAGATTGGAATATGGGTTCAAAAATAAACCCTGATTTGGCATGACTATGTAAGTTGATTAAAATACTTGATGTTTGGAAAAGGTATATATGTGAACATGGTAAATTTTTACATGAAACATTTAAATGGTTTAGGTCTATGTGTGAAATTGGAATTGAAAACAAAATTCAACTAGATCTTTGGAAACAAATATTATCTACGCATATGAAATAGGTCGTGACACAAACAAACTTGGGTTAGAAATTTGAAATAAAAACTGATTTAGACACACAAAAATTTATTTAATTTCATTTACTATCACTAAAATTAATATAAAAATATTAGGTCTAAGATAAATTTTATCCCAAGAATAATTCTGGTATAATTTGTGGTTTTTTTACACTGGCTAAAAAAAACTAGATTTTGGTAATTTTTGTGTAGTAAAATCCCAATATATAAAACATAACACATATGGAACATTTATTATATTAAAATAATTCAAAAAAAAAATTTATATAAATATACACCCATAATATTTCTAGAATTAAATACACAATTTGGGTGAGAACCCTTGTTAGTTCCATAAACATGTACCACAAAGACTACTCAAAACATAATATAAATTCATCATAATAATAATGTAGTTAAATATAATATTAAAATACATAAATAAACTAAAATTATATTCCAAATTCACCTGATATATTATGTATCAAATCCATGAATCTGAAACCAACACCCATAACTCTACTCACACTGATAACTTACATACAACACTATATACTAGCTAAAATTTGTACTCCTTGAAGATCTATAACAACTCCCATATGTGATTATATATTTGTATAATAGGGTTTTAATCATATATTACTTTTAATCCCTAGGTTTTAATCAAAATACCACTTTCATCCAATATTTTTCATTTTAGGATGATATGAAGAACATTGCATTCACACTGTTCCACAAGAGAAATTCATTAGTTAGAAAAAGATCATACCAAAATGAAATAATGGAATATTAATACACAATAATCCTAAAAAGGTAACCAAAATAATAATTAATTTATTTTGTGAAAGGTTACATTAGTTATAAAAAGTGTCTAGTCTGCATCTTTATCCACTTGCCTAATATTCGCTTAGTTCCTATTTTTTTCACCACTTTTGCTTCTATTTCAAAACATGCCCAAATGTGACCCACTTAATTTGAGGATAATAATGAAAAATAATAAATTAATTGTCCTTGAAACTTAATAATTATCCTCTCTTATATAACCATTCCCAAATTTTCTAATAAAATATTAAGAACTTGATATTTTCCTTGATTTTCTATCGTAGACTTTTCAACCTGTCAATTTCTAAATATACAATTAATTAAATAATTATTATAATTTTACTATCCTTATTAAAATATAATATAAAATTAATTAAAAATTGGAGATTACAATTCTTCCCCCCTTAAAATTTCTTATCATCAAGCAATTCAATCTTGGATGATTTAAAACCTTTGGACCTTCCCAAGTGGCATCCTCAATTGGCAATCTCTCCCAATGAACCAAATATTTAGTGATATATCTCTTTTTAAATATTTAAACCCTAGTATCCACCAATTTTTTATGTATTTTAATAATTTTTACCTCCTCTTCCAAAGGTTTAAAATCTATGGAGGTTGTAATTTGCTTCCCCAAAGCTCTCTTTAGACACAATATTTGGAAAACAATATGAATTTTACTATTTTTAAGAAGTTATAGTTCATAGGCTACCTACCCAACTTTAATAAAATTTTCATAAGGTCCACATAATTTGGGCTTGATATTCTCTTGATATATGATTATCTATATCACTACAACCTTAGATTAACCATGTCGCCTACCTCGAAAGATCTCTCTATGTATTTTTTGTATGCATAATACTTGTGCTGATTTTTTTACTTTCTAAATATGGTACTTAAGGTTTTTTAATACTTATTGATGATGGTTAATAAAATAATTTACCACTTTAACTCTATTATTTATCAATTTTAATAACTCTTTCCAAAAAGAGCTAATAAATTTATTATCCCTGTCATCAATAATATTATGTGGTAGACCATGCAATTTAAACACCTCCTTAAAAAATATTTCAACCACATGAAGGGATTTAAATTTTTATGATATATAAAATAATTTTGAAAAATTGGTTAATATATCCACTAATACATATATGATATCTCTTCCATTAACCTAGGGAAAAACTATAATAAATTCCATTGATATACTCTCCTAATTTTTACTAGGAATGGGTAAAGGCTGAAGTAATAACACTGGAAAGTATTTTTTCCCTTTGTGCTATTGGAATATGATTCAATACCTAACATTATTTAGAATAGATTTATTGAGATAATTTAAAATGAATATTTCATAATATTTCTTATATGTCTTGTAGTATCCATGGTGTCCTACTACTAGTACATCAAACACTGCTCAAAAAATATTTTCCGTTATTGTAGATTTGGGTACTAAGAAGACTCTATTTTATACAAAATAAAATAATCACATATTTTATACCCATAATAATTCACCACTCACTTAATAATATTAGTATCAAAATAATTCTTTGCATATTATATCATAATAATAGCCTTCCAATCAACAATAATAAGAGAAATAGAATGCATAGCATATTTCATATAGACTGCATCAGCTACATTATTTTTACATCCCTTCATGTATTCTATATCAAAATTATATGATTGTATCTTACTCATGAATTCTTGTTGGATATCATTTAAACGTTTTTTCCCTAAGAAGAATTTCAAACTTTTATGGCCTATTTTAACAATAAACTTGCCACATACCAAATATAATAAAAAATTTTCCAATGCATGAATTATGGATAAAATTTCTAGGTCATAAATAGAGTATCCTTTATATAAAAATTTTAAATTAATAATTTCAAAGTAATATGTTTCCCCTTTTGATTTAGAACATCTCATATCCCCTCTCTTGATGCATCACATTCTATAATAAATGGGAGGGATAAATCAAGAATTACAAGCACTAGGCAAGAGCTCATTACCTTCTTCAATTTATCAAATGTGTCATAATATAGTTTTATACATAAAAATAATCCCTCTATAAATTTCCTATAATAACTTCATAACCAAAATAAGTGTCTCAATTGTGTCAAAGTAGTAGTGGTTGGCCACTCTATGATAACTTAGATATTTTGTTAATCCACTTGTACTCCCTTAAAACTAATGATATGTATCAAATATAGAACATATATTAATCCAAACTCACATTTGGATTATTTATCAAAAAATGTATCCTCCTCCTAAGTCTTAATATAAAATTAGATATCATCAAATAATACTAATACAAATTTCCTTGACTAATCCTTGAAGATACAATGCATAATATATTGACAAGTATTAGGAGCATTGCTTAGCCCTAAAGGAATGAATAAAAATATGAAATGTACATAAAAATTATTTATATAGTTTTCTATATATATTCATTTCTCATTTGAATCTAGTGATATCTAGATCTTAGATCAATCTTAGAAAAATAAATGGCACTGTGTAGTTCATCTATGAGCTCATTTTTCCTTGGAATATGATAACTAATCCCTATGGTATTTTAAATTTGATTTGTAAAACCCTTTTGGTGGTGGTATGGAGTAGTGATGAATGGTATTTCACCTATTTATAATTCTATTGTGTTAGAACCCTCTATCTGGTGGTAAACTAGGTGGTAAATCATTGAAAATTTTACTATGTGAATGTAATATTTTTTTGATATCAACATGATGAGAATAATACTTGTCTTTAGATTAAATATAGGAGGTTATCAAACACATTAACTTTAAATATTCTTTGTTTATCTAGATAATAATTTTAATTTACTTTGTGGTGACCATTTTTAGTGATCCATTAGACAAGCCCTGAAGAATTATCTCCTTCCCAGTATAACTAAAATTGAATTCTATGATATGGTAGTTTAGATGAAAATCCCCCAAATAATGAAACCATTTCTTTCCTAAGAATATATTTATTCCTGTTAGATGCACCATATAATAGTTATCACATGACTTTTAGTCCCCCACAATAATATTGATCTATTTGATCACTTTGTTTCATGGCATTGTATATCCATCTGCCTGCAAAACATTGAATCCCTCAAAATCATCCATCTATAACCATATTTTTACCACTAATATTTTATCAAAATATTTGTGGTTGGATCCAATAAAAATTATTATTTTCATTCTTTCTCCATTGAGAACTCCTTAAACTTGAAAAAGAATATATTTAGGTGCTCTTGATAATGATTCCTAAATACCCCCACCTATTATTTCATTTCCCTCATCTTTTATTTCTAGGTTTTCAACTTCTTCCATAATTCTAGCTTATTCTAGACCTTATTCATTCATAATATACTCAAACATCAATTTTTTGTTAGAAGGAGGTATGGAATTTTGAATAGGAGTACGAAGTTCTCTCTTATAAAAAATTTCCTTATTTTGACCAAGATAAAATGGTTTGGAAGGATAAGACAAGTTGATCCCTTATGCCTATGTTTCAAGAGTTAAATATGTTCTTATAGTATCTTTTAAAGTAACTGGTGTAAAATATTTGATAAAAAATTTAAGAGGCTCAATCAGTCCATCAATAAAAATAAAAATAAAAATAGCATTTTTTTTTGAAATATCACTTATCATCACAACCATATTTTGGAATTCTACTAAATAGGCACTTACTAAGCTTTGTTGTTTGGTTTTGGAGAGTCATTTAAAGTACTCTTCATCCTTTAATTTATTTTTTAGGTATTTCCCTCCACCACTTTGATGATTTGCTTGTCCTCTTGGTCATGTGGCACCCTTTTTAATTTCTACAAATTTCTCATATGGAAGAATATCTTTGAGACCTTCATCTAAATTCATGTATGCCTGATATATCTATGTTGATTCAATAACAAATTATCCAATAGATTAAGTGGGTGTAATTATGGGTTCTTCCTCTTCTGGTATGAGTTTGAGTTTTTGGGCTTTTTGAAATGTAATGAATTATATTTTTGTTTTTTATAGGTGAGTTTTGCCTTCTAGGAATAAATCCCATATTTAATTGAATCACACGTTTCTCCTTCACCTTTCTCAACTCTCTCTAACCAGAATTAATGTTCTCCATCATATTTTAGAATTTATCAAATCTATATTTATCTACGAATATACATTTTACACTTTCACCTTCAGCCATAATTTCTTATATAGAGTTTAATTTCTCCACTTATAACTTCTTTTATTTATGTCTAAAATATCTAGTGTCTCTCTTACTAGGAATCATCCACCTTTAAAAGCCTATAAGCTAGAAATATTGTGGATATGATACCAATATAATTTTTCCTACATAAATTTTATATTAAAATATATTATTTTAAATAAATTATATACTAGGAATAATTCTTATATAATTTGTGCTTTTTTTACACTAGCTAGAAAAACTAGATTTTGGCAATTTTTGTATAAAAACATAATTTATCAAATATCACAATATTGTCATAATTAATATATTAAAATAAGTCAGAAAAAAATTAAAAAATAATTTGATAATAATTATTTAATTAAATACATATTTTGGGAGAGAACCCTTGATAGTTCCACACTCATGCACCACAAAGACTTCTCAATATATAACATAAATTCACCATACTAATAAGTTGTTACATGGAATAGGAAAATAAATAAATAACATAAACTTAGAATATAGATACACATGATATATATTGTATCAAACTCACAAATATAAAAGCAACACTCATAACTCTATCACATCGGTAATGTACATATAACATTGTACACTAGCTAAACTTTGTACTCCTTAAAGCTCTATAAAAACTCTTGTATGGAATTATATATCTATATATTATGTTTCTCATCCTAAAATCATTTGGGTCCCCATATTTTATGCCAAACACCACCTTCATCCAAGAGTTTTGATTTTAGGATGATCTGAAGAACACTGCATGTACACTGTTCCATAAGAGAAATTCATTAGTTATCAAAAGATCCTACTAGAAGAAAGCATGGTGTGTTAATACCCAAGAGGCCAAATATGGGAACCAAAATAATAATTCCTTATTTTGGTTAAATTTGACATGAATTATAAATTTTCTCTAGTCTGAATCTTTATCCACTTACCCAATATTCACTTAGTTCTTACTTTATCCCACATTTGTTCTATTTCAAAACTTTCTCAAATGTGACCCACTTAACTTGAGGATAAGAATGAAAAATAATTTATTAATTTTCCTTAAAACCTCATCATTATACTCTCCTAGATAACCATAATAAAATATTCTAATAAAATATTAACAACTTAATATTTTCCTTAATTTTCTCTTGTAGAATTTTTAACTTGCCAATTTCTAAATATACAATTAAACAATTAATTACTCCAATTTTAAATTCCTTATTCACTTCTAATTTTAAATTTTATTAATTAATTTTTAAATGTAAAATAATTAAAAAGGGTACATGAAATTGAAACATATAAACTTGGTATAGAATTTTGAAAGTAAACTTGATCTAGGTCTGGGCACATAACTTAGGCTAGGCGTGTGAATGTTGAAACAATATTAATTCTAAGGAGCCCAAAGTGAAAAAAAATGGGCAGACTTGGTATAAAATAGAAACTTGGAATCTAGGTGAGATGTGGTAAAATGAAACTTGGTATCTAGGAAAATGTCTTTAAAAATCAAACTATAAATACTTCCAAGTTACACAATCTAAAGATAGAAAGGTGAACCACCCAAGCCCAAGTTGTAAATAAGACTCAAGTGTAAAGTAGTTTATTATATCTAAACTTAGAAAGATAGATTTAGAATAAGATTTTAAAGTACTTGGATTCTCAAATGAATAATTACCTAGACTCAAATGGGCTGAATAAAAACACTTATGGAATAAAAAGCCACACAAATTGATTTTGAATTGGTTTTGCACAAAGGTAATATGTATTAGAACAAATTTATCGGTATAGCGATGCCCTTTTTAATAAGTTCATAAAAGGTGGTTTTTGAAAATCTCTAAGGTAAATGTTTGGAAGTATTTTGACAATGTAACACTTCTTGACTAAAATTAGTGTTTGTAATATGTGTCTTGGTTTGAAGTTTTTGACACATTTTAATATTGGTACAAAAACAATTTTAGACCCTAAAATCAATGTAAGTAACAAAAATATAAAAAACACCTCAGTTAACATCCTACCCTAAAATTGATAGGGTATGCCTATATTCTACCAAAGTTTTCACCAATATACCAGTCTTGAAAGGAATTAAGTGTTAATAAAAAAAGTAATGAGCATATGTAGGTAGAGTTTTTAAAGCCCCATCTATCTCCAAAGAACTGGTATGTGTCAAGGAACTTGGAGTGATGAAGCACTCAACATTTGGTATGATATTTTATGGCAAAGTAGGATTTAATAAAATATAAAATTTTCAAAATGATCTAAATTGTCCCAAGTGTGGCTAACATAAGGGCCCATCATCTCAATTAGATTAAAAATCACTAGATTATTATGAAAAGGTATATTCCTTTACATGATGATGTCATCCATGAACTAATTATTGAAATTTGATGTCTAGCATGAACTGATCTATGTTTTGATTAGAATTCTTAGGCTAACTACTTAGCCATTATTAAGTTTTAGTATACATGCCTAGTTTATATACCCCACCATAAAGTGGGGTTGTAATGATGCTAGGAGATGAAAATCTAGGTCAATTTTCCCATAAAGAACTTATGAGGAGGCTATGAACTCCTTTCCACAAGACAATGTGTAAAAATAAATAAATGAAAAATTGGAATAACTTTAGGGTCATTTCTAAGTCATGAAATTTATTCAAAGCTTGGGGAGAGCATACATGACCTTTTTTCATTTATAGACTCAACAAAACAAAGTAAGAAATAAGGTGTTTGTGATCACCCAAGTTCCCTAAAGGGGACAGGATAGAGCATACATGTGAATTTCATTTGCCAAATAAGGAAATTAATCTAAGAAATAGAAACTAATTACATTTTTAAGTATTAATAAACAAAAAACAAAATCTCTTAGGAGCACTAATATAAGGTTGTTATTTTTAGAGCACTAAATAATATGAAAAGTGAATTTTTGGCCTGTTGGTTTTATTATTTGCACTTGTAACATTGAAAATCAAAAAGGAATTTTGTTAAGTAAATTTTAAGCACCAAAAGGAAGTGTGAATGAATTTTAAAAAGTTTTTGAAATATTCTCCCTTTAACTTAGTTTCCTAGAAGTAAATTTTGGGAATAAGTAGGTAGTCAAAGACAAGAGTGGTCAAATAATGGTAGGAAGGTAGATGAGGGTAAGATGGTGTCAGTTACCAATAAGATTTTATCAATTGATGGTAATGTGGTTTTATGTGAGAATATGATGTTTTCAATCAATGATAGGGTAATCAATGATTATAGGGTAGTCATAAACAACAAGAGTGGTTTAGAAATGGTAGGTGATAACACGATGGTGATGGGTGACAAAATAATACTATTGATTGATGATATTGTAGTATAAGGTGATAGCAAGATGTTTTTAGTCAATAACAATGTGGACAATGATGGTAAGATGG
Source organism: Torreya grandis (assembly GCA_037957365.1). Taxonomy (NCBI): domain Eukaryota; kingdom Viridiplantae; phylum Streptophyta; class Pinopsida; order Cupressales; family Taxaceae; genus Torreya; species Torreya grandis. The sequence goes on along the minus strand of JARHVA010005980.1, from coordinate 301,555 downwards.
TGACTAAAAATAACACAATGTTATCAATCAATGGCATTATGGTTTTAAGTGACATCTAATTGATGTTAGTCAAAAATAGGGTATTTAGTGATGTAATACTATTTGGCAATGGTGGGATCTTATCAATCAACATCATGATGGTATCAAGCAACAATAAAATACTATCATTCAATGGTAGATCAGTAGATGATGGTGGAAATTTATTATTCAATGGGAGGATGATGTTATGTGATATAAGGATGTTACAAATTGATGATAGTGTGGTTGATAATGGAAAAAACTTGTTTATTGAAAACAAAATGGTGTCATATGATATGAGAATATTGTTGGTTAATGGTAGGATAGTTAGTGATAGTGAGAGCTTATCGATCAATGAAAATATGGTGTCAAGTAACATTAGGATGTTTTAGGTCAATGATAGGGTAGTCAGTGATGTTATGAGATTTTTAGTTCATAAAAATATGGTTTTGGGTAGAATCAAGATGTTATAGGTTATTTGAATAGTATTCAATGATGGTGTGAAATTTTCAATCAATGGTAGGATGGTGTTAGTCAATATTGATGGATTTGTATATAGGGATATTTTTAGTCGATGGTGATATTATTAGTCTATAGTGATGTTTTCTATCTATAGTATAAGTGTTGGGAGATGGAAAAGATGCCAAGTTTTTATGAAAACATATGAATAGTCAAGTGGTGTATTTGACATGTTGAGTAGAGGATTAGAGAAGTGGAGTGGTCAAGAAACATAGTCGTCATTTCCTAAAGAACATGTTAAATTGACAAAATAAAAAACATGAAAAATCCCAAGTAGAAAACATAAAAATAAGGTCGTAAGTGAGTTTTTATTGGATATTAATATTTTAAGGTCACTTCCTTAGTGCTTCTTGGGTGTCTTGTCCCACCAAGAATGCCAATAAAATAAGAATCTAAAAGGGGGTTAGTCCATTGTTAGTATGATAAACCCATTAAAAAAATAGAGTTATAACACCTCAAACATATATACTTGGGGGAACAAGAGAAAAATGAAAGGAAGAAATAAAAGAATAAAAAACAAGTATTCTTCACCTTCCTTGTGATCAAGATTTATAAGTTGGCCTCGGAGTGATGTGATTAGTCATGTGCTCAAAGATTATTTAATACTGTTGCTCCTTCAATTATTTATCCTTGTAACTTTGGATTGGATTGGATTGGCATGTAAAGCTTCTCTAATCAATTTGGCATTATAAATTTACTTTAGAATTTATTGAAGGCATTCTAATAGAATAAACCTACACACAAAATATTATTGAAAGAGAGGAAGATAACTCCTATTTATAAATTATTAAAATATATTATGGAATTTTGGATAAAAAATGATAGGTGTGGTAGAGCTTGAATTAAATATGTAATTAATATTCTACAATTAATAAATATAACTCATAAATCTAGATATTTGTGAGTCTATGATAACTCACAAAAAATATGATGAGAAGCCTAATATTTTTCATTTTTTAATTTCAAATTTCATATATTCATTAATTTTAAATGGATTGTTTAATTAATAAATTTATTG
>JARHVA010005980.1:142500-295000 GCA_037957365.1 Torreya grandis | reverse complement strand
TTAAGACTTAAACTGGTAGGCCCCTATACTGGAATAGTAAACACATCGATCATTGAGGTATCTATTATGCCATAACCTATTAACATAAAAATTTGGAATTTTTTTTTTCCTTTTAGGATATGAGGTGAATGGATTTTTATCTCCTCTCTATATAAATTTAGAATGTTGAAAATGCACATCAATGAATGTGAGGGGAGATAATGACATTAAATTATTTGATGTAATGAAAATAAAATATGCTCCATGTCATAATTTACTTCCCATAATAAAATTAATTTCAAACCTGTTATCCATCATTAATTTGACATCATATGAGATATATGGATACTCATTATATACCACTCTCCTTCACACTCCATTATCAAATCATTGTGTATTACTCAACAAAATCAATCCTCTTCTAATCTTACTTCATTATTAAAACCCTAAGTTGAAACCTACTATTCGATACAAAAATAGATTATTTTAAACTCTATTTTTATTTCTAAAATCTATATTTATCTATCTCCCTTCCCTTGATATCATTCCCTTAATCATATCATGGGAAAAAATAAGAAAACATATCCCATTTTTTGTAATTATTATAAGAAAAAGAATCTACTACAAACATGTTCAATACTATAGGATGGATGGAATTAATAGAAAATTTTTAAGGGAAACATGAGAATATCATGAAAAGGTTTGTTCATAATCTTCACAAATGATACTCTAAGGTAAGATGGATTAAAATCAAGGCAAGTCCCATTATTATAAGTAATATTTATAACATCCCTTAGGTAGGAAAGTATTTTACATATGTCAAATTTTCTTACAAAGATTAAAGTTTGATATTTCATAAGGAATTATATTTAAATCCTAAATTCATAATGGAAAATGGGAATGAAAAGGAAATAAGAAATAAATTATCCCAAAACCATGGGGAACTATTGCCATGTGGATCATGAAGGTTTTCACTTATTATGGTTAATTTAGTACTATTTTGGATGCCACTCTTAGGTGTTATGAAATTCAAGATATGGGAGAGAGATATATGAATTCCTAATAAAACTTCCCTTTTTAATTTACTCTTCCATCAAGGTAATCACTGACATTTATGTACAAGTATCATGTCTTATAAAAATTGATGTATTGATACAATTAATGTGAAAACATATTTTTTGAGTAGAGATAGAGGATAAGAAAAATGCAAGGGGATTTTGGAGGAAAGACATAGGAATAAGAAGAAAGAGTTAATAGCTCCAAAGTTTTCTTAAAATCCCTATTTTGGATATCAATACTCAAAAAAAGGATTATACCTTATAACATACTTATATTCTAAAATATCAAAATAAAAATATTAAAACACAACACTCATGTACTGTCAAAGACTCAAATCTTGTTTCATGAGCATGACTTTGACCAAGCCAACACCAGTTATCATTATGTCAGAGACTAAATATGGATATATAGATTAATATAATTCAACTACTCTCAGGATAAGGAGGATTTAGTTAATTATTGCTCATGAATAAGATATAATTCAAGAATAGTTAGCTACTATTTTTCTAAAAATATTCAATGAAGAAGAAAAGTTTGCAGACATGCCTATATAATATCTAGTCATATAAGTATAGAGATATTACCCACATGCTCACCATTATTAAAGAGTATAAGATGTGAAGGAACCTATTATGGTATAATAATAATAAAATCCTTTCAATCAAAATAAGGAGTAACATAAATTTCAAGTCATGGATACTTTTAAAGTTGAAGTTAAAATAAGACAAAAGGAGGAAGAGATTGTATTTTTGAGCCAAGCCTTCAAGGAAAGGAAAATTTTATTTATGCCTTACAAATGAATTACAAGAATAAATATTTATAATTATTAATAAACATAGTAGGATTTCTCAATTATAACAAGAAGTAGTAGAGGTTAAAGCAGCCCTACTTATCCATGTATTTAAATAAGATAAGAATGTACAAACTAACTTATTCTATACTTAGTAGAATTATGGTAAATTAAATGTGATTTATTGAAGTAAAGAAGATAATAAAATAATAAAATAAAATAATAAATTTTGGAGATAAAGGGAAACAAAAATGTAAGTCTAGTTTTATATAATCTTATTAAATTAAAGAGAAATTACTTGCATGTAGGAAACTTTATTCCATGTATAGTCTCTTTCTACAAGAAAAAATCTATAGGTATAAGATATTAATAATATCATGTGGATTAACGTATGATTTTGAGGATGAAAATTAATTAATAGAAGCCTATTTTAAGATCCATGATGATCAACAAAACCTCATATGTGAATTCATTATGCACATATACCTTATTAGTTATGAAACATCATTTACATTAAATAATTTTTTATAGGAAAAGTCCAATTTAAATATTTCATTTCCTTTATAAATTTTTTTTATGTATTGTGAAAACAAAATTATCCCATATATTTGTGTTAGTTTTTTAGACTCTTATTAAAAAATAACAACACATTTCACTATAGTCATTAGATAATTGTCAACTATTCCTTTAGCATATGAAAAGTATCTAATCCTTATGAAACTTAAGAGAAAAATGTAATCCTTATGGGTAGAAATGAGTACCCTATCATAAATGTTTCTATTAAAATATTTAGATACTTTTCATATGCTAAAGGAATAGTTGACAATTATCTAATGACTATAGTGAAATGTCTTGTTATTTTTTAATAAGAGTCTAAACAACTAACACAAATATATGGGATAATTTTCCTATTCCTCTAAATATAAGAGAAATAATTTCCTATCTAAATATTAGATGATATTATAGGAAAGGCAAAGCTAGTTTTATAAATTTTGAAATAATTCAAGAATAAATGGGCTGCTATATGAAAATTAATATGGATAATTAATATTGAACAAACATATGAGAACATTTAATAATGGAGAGGAATGGTTGAAAAGTATAAAGGTCACATTGACTTTAAACAAAAAAATTGGTCAAATCTTGAGAAAGAATATAACCTAAACCTATTTTAGGAAGGAATGACTTTAACTAGGGAATAAAAATAGTACCAACATATATAAGGGCATGAAATATTTTAATTATAGGTGAGAAAAGGAGGATAAAATATTTCTTATCCTATCCTAAAATTAACCCTTCTTTCCATCCATATAGCATCCCTAACATTCAATTTAGATGTAATATTTAGAACTCAAATTTGATTTAAAGTATGATATAAGATAAAGGTCTTATATATTATTCATGATATATTATTCTCTATTTTTTAAATAACATATAATTTATTTTCGATATAGATTCCACTTTTTTAATATTCAATCCTAAATAGATCATCAATGATTATTAAAAAATTTGGAGAAGTAAAATAAGAAGTCTATAACATTTTTTGTACTAGTTTCAGATTCCTATAGTAGTTTCCAAGTCCCATACAATATTAAATCTATAAATACACAAAATATTGGATATATATACCATCATAAAATTGGCTCAAGATACCCATACGAAACTATTAATTATAATCCTTCTCTCCCTATTGCATATAGCCTTTGGACACTACCCTAGATTGATATTGTTAAATAAATGAAAAGATTAAATTGCCTTCATCAAAAATTTCATTCCATATGAAATTGATAAATATATCCCAAGGAATGGGTGTAAAACCCTGAAAAGAGGGGGGACATCATCTGCCTTTGATCAAATTTTATCTAAAAGTGATATTTTGAAAAAAATAGGCACCCATGTCTAGGGTCAAGCAAAATTTGATTAGACCCACTAGTAGATTCATTTCCAAAACCAATACTAATATAATTTACACCAAGGTTTTCCTTTTTATGCACTTGAAAACCTCCAACAATACTACTAGAATAAACCCTTTGGCCACCACCTTGCCTAACATCCACCATAGATTATTATCATAACCGTGTAGTGTGTTCATACATATAAACACTCCCATATAGATATTTTACATTAAATTTATCATGTTATCTTTATTTCACTCTTTTTTTGGCATCATACCACCACACATAATGACCCTCCCTACAAGATGAATGAAAGGCAATTGATATAGGTACCTTCACCATGATCCTTAAAATTAGAAATTAATTATTTATTATATTAACCTCTAATCCAAAGAGGTAATAGAGATGATTGTATTTAACCTTTACTATATTTATAAATCTATTTTTGTGACATTAGGGGTGAATTATTTCTAGTGGAAGAATCAATCGTTTTAGATTGATGGATCCTAATGAGATCCAACACCATAAATATTTACTAGAAAAGAATCCACATTAATGGAATAATCATACATTATAGTATATATAATTTTTTATAATGAAATCAAAGGGAAATTGAGCTTATTGAAATTTAGGGGAGGAAAGTTCCTCCCATATATAGAGTTATTATCTCTAAAAAATTCCAACATTCACTCCAAATGCTTAGAAAATATTAGGAATCTTTCCTTGATCTCCCAAAATTACTTTGGAATATAAAATACCAAGATGATTAATTATACATAATGGTAAGGAATGGGGTGTGATAAAATCAACTTCATCCATTACATTCTATATCCCTACATGAAACCTAGGTAAAACCATGATTTTGACCACTATAAATATGAGCACCTTATTTCCTAGGGCTAGAAATAAATTGCTTGTGAAAACAAAAGCTAGATTCAATTTAATATTATTATTAAAAATCAAATTCATGTAGGTAAATCCCAAAATATCCTTGAAAACATCCAATATATGACATGTTTAAAAATTAAAGACCTTATAAAACTTGTCATTAAATACCTATCTTTGAAAGGCCCTTTCTCATTTATTTTATTTGAAAAGTAGAAAAGGTTTGAAAATGGATATCTTTGACTCCCTCTCTATCAATTTTTTTGAAACCCTTAGGATAATGTAATAATGATCAACTCACAAGGTCTCATGATTGTAAAAATATAAATTTGTCACACCGCATTATAAATCCAACATCATAATGAAAAGAAAGATAAAATTGACAATAGTGTGTCTCAAACCAAAATCATCCATGAGATTACCTAGTATGAAATATATTATTGAATAAAACATCACATAAATTATGGTAACAAACTAATGGAAACTATTACCATAAACCAAATTATAAAAAATAAAATTTTCCAAAGGGGAAACTTGAATGTCTAAGGCCAATACCAAAGTTGTGGTCAACTAAGATTACAAGTGAAATATTTTATATGAGGGATGGAAAGAAATCAACACTAAATTAAACTAATAAAACTAACATAATATATACTAATTAGGAGATTTCATGGTTTTCTAAGAATTTAGCTTTAATAATTTCCTCCTGAAAGTGATGCATAGTTGACCAAGAGATAAAGGAGGAGATAAATATCCATTATTTTTATAAAATGAATGTGATATTCTAAGAGTTTTAACTCTCATTTTATAAACTCAAGATTCTTAATACCAAATTGGATAGAAATTTTAATTCCTAAAATAATATTTTGTTCCTTATATTTATTTTTTATTCCATCAATTATCTTAATATATGTGGCTTGAATTAGATACTTCAACCAATCCCTCATCATAGAACTAGATCTAGAGGCCCATGTGTTCCCTTTAGATACCTCATCAAAATTCATCTTGAATAATGAATCTAAGTTATGGATCCTTTTCAAATACTTATTTTGACACTATACCACTCTACATACACTTAAACCCTTTATGGGAGTATGCTATTATTGTTATGTGCAATTAAAAATAAAAAAAATACTAAGCAAGATGCAATGTAAGAATGTGAAATAAATTATTTCCTTTTATTTTGTGTATTATTTGTGTATATGAAATAAAACTATCATAAAAAATATAATCTATTGAACAAAGTAATGAAAACTAAAAATAATAAATAAATAAATACCAACATGACCAAAGTAGAGGATATACTATAATAATATCCTATTGAATTTTGAAATATATAGATCCTTATGCTTCTATTTCTTTATATTTTTACGTAGTATTTACCAAAGGATTCTCTAGCAAGAGGAATGTGAAAGCATTGGAATTATAGGAGAAAAGTGAGGAAAATAATAGATAAATTATCGATGGTTCTCACAAACAATAGAGTACTATGCTTCAAAAATATGAGACTTCTCCAATTTTTAATGGTGATAAAAAATATGTTTTAAGACCTAGGATGATTGTTTAATAAAATTACATGAGGTATAATATAGGTCTCTCAAATTCTAAATAATTTACACTTTATTAATTTTTTTTATTTAAATTTCATGGTAAAGAAATTTATTTATAAGAAAAGAGTGGGTATTACATTAGGGAATAAAAAATATGGATGAGATGTTTTAAAAGTTTAATTAGAGATATGTAAAATAGGATTGAGAATGGAATTGAGTGAATTTGATTATTTAATAATTAATTGTATAAGAATCACATAAAAACTAAGGATAAAACATGTAAACAAATTAAAAAGTGTATTTCATGAGTTAAAATATAAATACATGCAACGATGGTGAAACTACTACTATATATAGGTGTTTATTGTGTAACTACTATGATTTTAACTAAAATTACCTTATTAATTTCAAAACCACTAGGGTGGTTGTGCGAAACATCATGCCATTTTTACATCCATCATGACGGTTTTACTATGTAATTTAGAATCCCAAGATTTCAATGCTAAAGTCCAAATTTTTAAAGTTTTGTACATGAAAAAGGTATAAAAAGAGGAAAAATGGGAAAATAAGAAGAGGAATAGGTCTAAGAATATTATTTTTTGTGGAAATATTTACACCATCATTAGATATTTTATGCATTTTTCACCATGAAAATTATGGTTCATATAATCATGAAGAGTATGAATCATAAATAAAGAGGAAAAAACCATAATACACACAGAATGATCACAACATGTAACATTAGAAAACACTAATCATGAATATAAAAAGAAATAGTAATCCATATAATCAATGTATATAAGATAGAATAAAATAGGGCATGAAAAATCAAGAAAACATTGAGAATATATGTATAATATATTATGTTATGGCTAACCAATGATCCCTTCAATATCATAGTCATACATATGTACCATATCATATATGTTGTAGTCAAAAATTTAATTTTCATATTCCTTAATTACACTTAAAACATTTTTCCAACCATTTTTGTGTTTCTAATAAGATATGTATATGAATTATAAAATATTTTATAATTTTCACATTAAATTTTATTTTTGATTTATAACCATCATTTCATTAAATATGGACATATGTATAATGATATGGATTTTATAGCTATTAATGGTTATGTGTGTCCTCATCAATATATAGATAAAATAAAATGGTATAAAAATTAGTTGGAATAAGGTGGACTCTAAAATTTTCCATCCACAAGGGGAATAACCCACAAGGTTTTACAGAGTCCAAAATGGGGAAAACCACTAAAACAAATTATCAAAAGATATACCAAAAACCAATACATACTCAAAATAATATTCTAATGAAAAAATTAGACTAGCATGTTGAGTGACCAAAAAACCATAGAAAATAGGCCAGATCACACCTCTTTAGCCATGAGTAGAGTTAAAATGACACCAACTACTTGCCAAAAACCCCAAATAAATAGAAAAAATATCCATAAATTCCCAACTATAATAACCAATGTTAAAAAAATACTCCATCCATAAAGCCTCTAAGAGAACCTAAAAATCAAACTTAGAAACAATCCGCTAATAATTAAATCCAATTACCATGTTAGATTGACCAAGAAAACATAAAATAATAGATCCAAATCCCATCTTTAATATTGATAAATGTCTAAATGACCCAAAAATAACATAAAATATCCTAAAGAACTGGAAAAATATACATAGATTCACAACCATAACAACCAACAATTAAAAGACTACTACATCTGAAAAGAATCAACGAGACATTGAGAAAAAAACCTTATCCTAAATAAAATATAATCTCCATTAAAAATTTTTAGGGGACACCCTATCCCTAACCGCTAAACTAGGATCCCTAACAAGGGAATGAAGATATCTTCCATTTAACTCTAAAAAGACATTGGTATAGGTGGAGGAATAAGATCATTCTCAAATATATCAGAAAACACTTAAAGATTAAAAAAACTATGTGAAACAAAACAAACCCACTCCCCTAGGGAACCCACAAACACTTAGTAACAACAAGTCAAATGGGAAAATAAGGACCAAAAACCAATCTAGCCATAGATAGGGCAAAAGGTTACAACATCTGAACCCTCATATGCATACATCATGAGAATAGTGTAATTATCCTCAGCCCATTTCAAAGAAGAAAGGGGTGGAGAAAAAATTACACATAAATCACAAAGAGGGACCCACAGAGACCATATGATGTTGCACCACAAGACTCAAAATATCAACACCCACCATGCCATTAAAAGGGATGATAGACTAGATAGTGATGGCATAAACAAAAAAATTATTAGATCAAGCATATGTTTCAAATAGTATACAATACCACATACTACTTGATCAAAATAATGCATTGGGGTGAGAGGATAAGAGGAATGCACCCTTAGTTTAGAGACCAAACTGTGTAAAGGGATTTTTGTAGCTAGTTTATCTACTTGAATAAAATTAACACCACTCTAACTTTTGCTAATCCTCAATAGTAAAACAAGCCCCCTGATATACACCCTTTTACTTATCATAAAATCATACTTCTAAATTTGATTCAATCATTTCCCTATCAAATCAATCTACCACACTAGATTTACCAAATTCTCTTATCAATCCTCTATCACTCCCCAAAATCCTTTTATGAATATGAACTTTTATTATTGCATTTTTTGTTTTATAATTTTTGAAATTGTATTATTTTGAAATTAGATTTAATATATTGGTATTATTATATTTTAACTAGTGTGATATCATGTTCCAATATTTATATTACTATTTTTAATTACTGTGATTACATAATCTAATGTTTCTATTATTATATTCCAACTAGTGTAAAATCACAATCTAGTTATATCCTAATTAATCTTGATCATATAAAAGTTCATATTTTTCTTATTACCACCTAAATAGATTTCATATTACTATCTAATATTTCCCCAAAGTTTACCTCATATTAACTATTCACATCATAACATGTAAGATTCAAAAATATTAGTGCACTAATGTAACACTTATTCACACCATGTAAAAGTATTTCATAAAACTTTTTTTTTCCACAAAATTATAATATTGTACCTTTTTAAAACTAAAGTGGTTTCCACATACATTTATCCAAAGTTGTAAATTTTACACTTAATGTACCCTTGTGAAAAACTTGATCACTTTGTGGCCACATCATATGTCTTAAATCAAGGTTCACACTTAATTTCATGCCAAATATATATTTTAATGACTAATTAAATCAATCCTAGTATAAGGTGAAGTACATAAATTAGTCCACATATGCCCTTTTTAATTTCAATTTAATATTGATCTAGAATATTGCATGAGTTTGTGATCTCGAGATTCATTCTAATCACCATGTATATTTTGTATTAAATGTTTGTTTAAAACATAATACGCACTTCATTCATTTTTGTGATATGATAAATTATATGTTATGTGAATTAAAAAGTGGAAATATGGAGAGGTAAATAGGTTTTAAAGTTTCAACATATTTAAACATTTTATTGAGGCCACCTTGAGAACAAAACAAACCTCCATAACTCTGTGACTCCATAGCCTTGTGATTATTTCCATGTGTTATCTTCTAATGTTGTACATTTATTATAATTTATTTATGTTTTTTATTAATTTTTTAAATATGGTATATTTATTTATTGTATATACCAAAGCTATATATGTGAAGTAAGTTTAAAGTGAAGATAAATGTTCAACATATCCATGAACATTAATAAAGCTATTTAAATGTTGTGGGACTCTATAAAATTAATATAGTGATATACAGTCATGTCCACATCCATCCACACATTTCAAATTTATGTTTTTCATAGTAAAAATCCAATTATTCATCCTCTATATCCTTTATCATGTCTAGTTATAGTTATGTCACATCAATAAAAAAAATTAGTGCTATAAGGAGGGTTGAATTTCAAAAAGAGGAAAAAATAACCCAAACCTAAACTTTATAAATTTTATTTTGGATCAAAATTTCACATCCATTATAATTTTTCATCACCATTGAATTTTATTTTATGCTTAAAACACACATCAACAAGTGTGAATTCCCAAACATATAGTGCATTGCTACTAGCTCATATTCCCTAAACTTAAGTAGAATAATCTTCGTTTTAGTTTGAAAAATATTCTAATTAAATGTTTAAAAATTAATATCAATAATTTAATAATTTTAAAATTAAAAAATATATTTTTTGAAACAAATATCAATATTCCACTCGTATATAGTAAAAATATTACATTATTTAAGTCTTAACATATTTCAAAAATATGAAAAATAATTCAATGATATAAATATCAATGTTATATTCATAAAAACAATATAATTGTCTTGTATTATTGTATTGTACTTTCCAATATAGTTTTTAAAAACACCACATCTTATTCCATGTTTATATCACATTGGTTTTGGACGTTCAATAGTTTCACCATGTAACATTCATTACCTTGTTCAAGTAGTTCTAGGTATGATTTAATGGCCCCATGTCCTTTATCATGTATCTTAATCAATCCTAATTTTTGTGTTTTGTTTGGTGTAAATTATTATATGATTCTATCCACATCAATATCATATCTAATTTAATTATATTTTGTCCATTTTATATCGGGCATTAAACAATCCTGATACAATGGTGCACCTTATACTATGGTTACAAGTTTTTAATATTGAACTCTAATCTTATTAGGCACATTATTGAATTTTAATTTAAGTTAAATATCCACATATTACCTTATCATCCATATATTTTTATTTTTATTTTTTTAATATAATAAAAAAATCATGTATCTAATATGCACATTCATTAATATATTAAATACTTCTTTATGTTTTTCAAAAATATGCCCAGCCTAAATATAAATATTACTTGAGATATTTTTATAATGTAGTGTTCCCTATGAAAATGTGTATCTCCCATCATTTAGTTTTATACATGTGTTTCCTATTTTTTTTTATGGAAAAAAGGATTTAAAATACTAATAAAATTTATAAATGCTCTATCTAAAGAACACAAGATATTTTACAAATATGATATATTTGGAAGATAAAATTATCTACCTACACCATTTTACTTTCCCTCACAATCTTAAATATATATTCTTCTTCCCTTTTTCATATATTCCATCTCTTTGAATTATTTTAAAGGTTCCATAAGAGGTTTCCTTCTGACAATTCAGGTTCACCATTATCCTTGATATTCCATATTGGGATTAGATGAGACCATTATAGATTATTATTTTTTTCTTTATATTTTATTTATGTTCTAGCACTAGTATGCCATCCACACCATAGAACCTAAACATCTTAGGTTATCTAATACCCACTATATTGTGCTTTCCATCTATAACATGTAGACCCATAAAGTCCTTGAAGTCATACACTTACTCAATAAGGTGAGGATTGAATGGACTTAATCCCTCTTGGAATTTTATTTGCATGTGCATGATATGTGGAAATTAAAATTTGTCAAATATCCTTCATGATTATTCTAATTTATAAAAAGTACCATATATATCCTCATGAGTTTTTCCCAATGGAAGGAAGTTTACATATAGAATTTTTAACACCCTTACTACCATCAACATGTATGAAAATGTAAATAGGCTATGATTGTTATTATCACTAGTAGTATTATCTAGTTACAAGAAAAGGATTGGTGATTATTTTTAGAATTAATTATTTTGACTAGAAACACTAATCTCTTCATTATGGAAACAAATTTATTGTAACTTTTGCATTTTTCATGTAATTCATTTTTTTAATATTTCATCACAAATTGGATGTTTTTATGATGCGTTATATTAAAATAAATCTTTATATTCATCAATGACCATTTTTTGAGCTAATTAATACATAAATTAAATGATGTGACTGTGTTTTTTTATCTATTTCAATAAATGGTAGGATAAAGGGGCCAAAACCCCAAATATTTTATGCATATGTAAGTATATGAGTCACAGTTATTGGGAGGTTCATAACATTACTTATTGAGTTTTATTTCTTTCCTATTATTGGTATGCAAGTTCTCATTTTGTCCATTTTTATCATGAACAATATTCAATAATCCTTAAGTATTTACCTATAATTGAATTATTTTGGAATGGTAATGTGCATAATAGATTTTAATTGATTAACTTTGCAATTTTTTTCCTCTTAATATTTTGAGTGTGATTCTAGGCATGGTCTGTATCTATATATATTTTTTAATATCTACACTCATAACACTTGGTGAAGATGTTTTTATTTATGATTGAATTTTTTCATTCATTAAACTATCAAAGCTTGGTTGTGACATAAAAGGACATGTAAAAAATTAGACCTCATCATTACACTTGTTTTATTTAAAAATTTTCCATATAATTTAGGAATTAGTATTTGAGGAACTTTTATTTCATCCTTTCCTATAAAATAAGTCAAATGGAGATAAATAACTAAATGTACATAACTTTGTTCCTCTTTCCCAATGTTATATTTTTATAAATATCTATCACCACTTATTTATTCATATCTATGACCTTTGAGTTCCTTGGGTAGCCATGAAATTTTTACAACACTGCTAGACATTCATACCATCAAGTGTCACTTTATGTTTTCGAATATAGTCCACATGCACATAGAAGACAAAATATTATATTAAATCATCTAACAAAAAATTAGTTCTTTATTATTAATTTGGGGCTCTATGATTGTGACATAAAACTTTGACTAAAGTAATGGGAGTTTTTTTTAATATATTTTTATTTTCAACAATGATATTCCAAAAATTAGGGTCATTTTATTACATTTTGCAATAATTGTAATTAGTGGAATTAGGATAAATTGGATATACCAAATTTTTTATTAACTCTTTGAATGACTTTGACACATAAAATTTTATATATTATGGATCTTAATTTAATCTAAAATCCAAAGGTAAATTTTCTATTTCATTCAATTTCCTTGTACATCATTGTCTGAGAGATCATTTAGATAGGGAACATCCTTTAGAAGTAATGTTGAATACTCTATTGATATGCACACAATATGTATTGAAATGAAAGCCTTTCAATTTTACTATGTATCCTTCAAGTACATTTATGATTTTTCCCTTTGTAACATATTTAATTATAGATGAACACAAATAGATGAATTTGACAGAACACCCATGAAACTCAAATTATGTTTCGTGCCATGTCAAAGGAAAGAACCATCTAATTTATGACTTTATTTAACCATGAAAACACTTCTTATTTCATGAAAAAATATAAAAAATAATTAGTTAATATATTATTATTTTTCATTATATACAGTTTTATAAATTTTAACATAAATTTATCACATTTTTAACCATTGTAGGAAACTTCATGGGTCCTGATATCTCTTCATAAATGTTATGATCATCTAGCACATGTTTTAGGATATGTTTTGATCTATTATAGAAGATTTATATTTGAGAATGATAATTCTTTTATTAAAAAAATTCTATATTTAGGACTTGTATTGATCATGATTTTAGGGTCATCAATGTAATCTACCTATTATGTAGACTATGATCTACCAAGACACTAAAATTTTGATCACTTTGAATAGGTGGAAATTATGAATATGTTAACTTTGAAAATTCCATCTCTTCCTAGGCATTTTGGTATACTTTATTTATCAACTAAAAAATGAAATTGTATTTTTCCATCCAATAACATATTAACACTAATAATAATGTATAGTCTTCCCACATATCTAAAATTTACAGTCCACTTCCTTTGATTCACTCTTCCATGTGGAACTTTGATAGCTCTAAAAAATAGGTTCACATAATTATCATCTCCAAATTCAAGATACATCAATGAAATAGTAAAAAATAAGCATGAGATGAAATAAAATATACAAAACTATACCAGATAATGATATTAAAAATAAATATGAGATGAAGTAAAATTTATATATAAATTTAATCTAAAACTCATGTAAGGATAAACCAGGGCATCTAGTGTGTCATTAATCTTAGAATATAATGAAAACATTAGGATATTACCATATTTATGTCCAGCTAAAAGGAAGTTTGAATCACACAAAATTATATATATATGCGTGTGTGTGTGTGTGTGTGTGTGTGTGTGTGTGTGTGTGTGTGTGTGTGTGTGTGTGTGTGTGTGTGTGTGTGTGTGTGTGTGTGTGTGTGTGTGTGTGTGTGTGTGTGTATAGAGAGAGAGAGAGAGGATGTGACACACATCAAATCAAAAATAAAACATCACTTTGTGTCTATGGATTTTTTCATAAATAAAGGAGTTGATTTTTAAGGTAATGATGAAGTGGTGGGGGAGGCCAAGGGCATATAGAACATAAAAGCACTGAAGGATTTCAAGGTGATATAGGAATTCATGGCTAAGTGAATTGATAAATTATTTCATGTTTTGGACTTGAAGTAGATCAGCCATATACACATGCAAACTTCAATGACATGTCATGTATGTCAATGTAATGTTTAGCTTCCATTAGACTATTTTAATTACCTATTACATTATTACAACATGTGTCATATCAATTAAAAATGGTGTCAAATATACAATGAATCCTCTAAAAATAGAGATAATGTACCATGAGTTAATTTATATGATTTAAAACTAATATATGGGTAAGTATAGATTATGTAATAAATGTAACTAATATATGTGTAAAATAAATGCAAAATTAAAATCTAAATTCATTATACAACCCATGAAAGTTTCCTAGTGTAAATATGACATTTTATTCTAAATAAAATTAGTTAACCTAATTTATATAAAATATAATTTTAGAAGGTAATGCAACATTTAAATATTAAAATAATGGCTTCAACATGCATTTTAATGGGTAAATAAATTGTAAAAAAAATTAAAATGTGGAAACTAGTTATGTGAACCATATACCTTGTAATAATATGTATGTAACAAGTCATGATAAATTCCAAAACATGTTTGTGTGATGGTTAGCAATGTGATCATATAATTTGCCTTATTTTTTTATTAAGGTAAAATGTTTTTTTTAAACTAGGATCCCCAATCCCTACAATAAAATGCAATACAAAAAGAGTTTAAAAGACTTATTAAGCCCAAAATATTAGAAAATATATGGCAACCTCATTACATATTAAAAGATCAAAATTAAAACCAAAATAAATTTGAAAGAGCTATGAAATGCGAGAACAACCAAAAAACATCTACAAGATATCTAAACAACCTCTAACTATAAGATCTCCTTACCACATCTTCCTAGAAACTTTTTAAGAATTTAATATTAGATTAAATATGATGGATAATCTATTCCTTATCTATATATTTAGGACATTCACTATATTTAAGGTCTTACCTAGTAATGTACTATCAAGAACTAAAAGGCCTTGCAAATGTGACCTTAAATTTTCCATTTTTTTAATGCCCCAATTCTTGGTTATTTTACTACAATTAAATAAGTAATTAATGTTATCCTTGAGATTATCATTCTCAAAATCCAATGCCCCAACCCTTTCTATGATTCTTTGAATTTGATTTTTCTAGTATTTTTTCGTATCTCTCTGACTTAAGAGCTCATTATCTTATTGAATGCTTTTGAATTTCATTTTTATCTTTGTAATCTCCCTCACAAACCATCTCATGAGATTTTTTGACAAGTCCAACTCCTCCTCACTCTTAACTATCTTTTAATAACCAATTAGATAATTATAAATAGTGTTTAACATAACATTTGAATTATTCCTTTTAGTCTTTAAATCTTCCACAAAAACATCCTTATAGTCATCAATTACTTTCATCTTTTCCCTATCTACCTTGTCAACATAATATTTTTTATTTTCCCTTTGATCCTCATTATGGAATTTTGACCCTTCCATATCCACTAAAGCTCTATTTAAGGATATATAATGCCCATTAGAGGTCCCTACCTCATTTGGGGTGATTGATTTCCCACCAACCACTAGAGTATCCTTAGAAGCATTTCTCAAGTAACTCTTGATTCTTGTAACTTGAGATTTAGTAGTGGGCCTACTTCTAGCACGAGATTTGGGGGAAGGGATTCTACCGTGATAATTGATATAAATGTTCTAAAACTTATGATTTTCATCTATAATCTTGTGTGATTTAAACATACTCATAGTCATTTGGTTTATTCCTTTGTAATTTACTTTGTTGGTCATATTTATTATTTATTAAAAAAATTGAATAGTTTTGTGGAATGTAAAATTTGAAATAATATATGTGATGAAACAGTATGCAATGTTTTTATCTAGAATCTGGATCGATAGGAAGTTTCCTACCATATGATAATGGAATAAATGAATCATGAATATTTCAAATCTAATTGAAGGATATTTTTTATATATGTAAATTTTCCTATCTAATTTTTTACGTTTGACATATGAACTAGTAATAGTGACATCCATTATAATATAATGGAAAAAGTAATACTTTAGTTCATTTTTTTTTTCTTTTTTCACATCCTTTTTAAACCTATGCTCATATTTTTTATTTTGTAGAGTAACTTTAAATACTTTGGTGTGAGACTATGGATATAAACGCTTCATCACCTAGATTTATTAACCTTTTATTCTCTAATAGAAATTATAGATTATAAATATGTATCATCCTCCACTTTATCTTCAAATGCATCTAGTTTTACTCCAATTTTAATTTAAATAAACACTTGCATTCTACCTCTATGAATCTATTAGAATTAAGTAAATAAGATTTATCACTACAAGGTGCTTGCCTTTTAAAATTACCCTTTGAAATATATAATTATTTATAGGTAAACTAACATCAATATAATAATAGAATATTCTCAATAACTACATTACTACAATATATATTCAAATTAACATGTATGTGTCATTGAAAGTGTAGGTTTTATTACCTTATAAATGGATTTTCTAGAGTTCAAGTGGAAATAAAAATCAATTATAAATTCAAGATGTGTTAGATACACTTTTAAAGTTTAATTAATGTATGTTTCTCACTAATTTTTTTTATACATAATTGGAAATAATATATATCCATTCAATATTGTGAAATAATTTATGAATTTATGTGAATAATAGATCAACAACACTTGGTGTTATCAATGTAAATATTTCGTATAATGAACTAGTATTGATATCAACTAGTTACCTACATATCAACATGGTGAAGAGGAATCATGGCTGGGATATACACATTATAATTAAAATAAACTTGTAAAAAACCATCAAAGCCATTGTGAACCAAAATGCATCACTACTTAGATCACTATTTCATAATATAATATGTAAATATTATCATTCACAAGTACATCAGGATTTGTTTTGGTCTAATATTTCATTTCAGTTGATATTTTGGTGTGTTATCATCATATTTTCATGGAGTAAGATCAATTTATTCAATAACATTGGTTAATATATAAAGTTTTCAATAATTATTCAAAATCAAATAAACATTTTTTATTTATTTGTCTAGTGTATTATGAGATCTATGGAAGTTTGTAATACATATTTAGATTTAAAATATGCCTCTTAGAGAACTTTATTTTTATGAAGATAAAATATACATACCTTTATTTGTCACAAAGATGACCCAATACATAGTTTGAATTTTTACTATTTATTAGAAAAAAATTGTGGTTCAATTTTATACTTCATTATTCAATCTCGATTTCATAGGTGCACATGAACTCACTACTCTAATCAATAGTAACACTTTATAACTTAAAATAAGTAAACAACTTAACTCATGTTTTATGTTTTATTTTTTTTTTCTTATAAATTTTTATTTGAAATATAATTTTATTGTACTCTTATTAACATTTAATGGTTATAATTGGATATATATAATTTGGTAGTGACCTCTAACCTTATATTTTTAATTATTAAAAATAACTAAAAATTTATATTTATATTAGCATGATAACTATAAGACATTCTAAGACATAAAACAATGTAAATCCCATCCATTTTAAGACACAATAGATATAAATGTCTTAAAATATTAAGACACAAACTTAACCAATGATAAATCCCCACCTTTTATACCTAACACATCAATATTTACTAAAACTTAATTATCCTAAATCAAAAAAATAATTTACTCAAAAAAAGTATATATATTTAATTTTTGATGTAAATAAAATTCAAATGAAATTTCCCCCTATTATTTATATCAATCGCTATCAAACTGACAAGAAAAATACAAAATAACTAAGACACATGAAAAATGGAGATGAAACAAATTTATCTAGTAATCTCTATTTGGTTTTATATTTAATCACATCCAAAATTATAGAAAGAATAAAAGGAATTATTCATGTCATTTAACATATGCTTCAACTACACTCTAATTTTTTAAAATTCACATCCCATCATTTTTTCATCTCTCCTACAAATTCTATATTTCTTAGATAATATCACATTTCACCTTATTCTATATCTTTATCATTCATTCCATTTAATCATTATAGTTTTCAACCCATTTCCAATCTTTGATTAATTTGAGGAATGTTTCAAATAAGGAGTATGCAATTATGTACACCATAAGTCTACATGATATCCATTCCTCTAGGGATTTATTTATTTGAGTAATATATTTTATTTTTAAGGTAAATCCTATTTTTATGTAATTCATTTACATATAGTAGGTTATTAAAAATGTTTTATGTAATGTGTAAATTGTGTTTTGGCTCCTAAAATTTTTCCACATTAGATGATGACTCATATTTTATATATTACCTCCTATTCAAATTTTAATGAAGAATGATTTTTATCATTACTTATTTAATCGTTATTTATATACAAAATATTATCACCACGATTACCATTAATAAGTACATGTGGCAAGTACCTAAATTCAATGAAATAGAGGGATAGGGAGTAATACACCATATACTAAAATTGTCTAAAAATAAATAATATTTTTTAGTTTCATTCATGTTTTTTTTATTAATAGGGTCATGTTTTACTTCTTAATAAATTCTATTGTGTCCTAAAGCATGTATGTGGAGCTTGCTTTTAAGAAACAATTATAGGTGTGACATGTTTCAAAATTTTAGGCCTGAAAACCTATATAATGGTAAATGTCCATTTTAAACTACTTGGATTTTATTTTTAATGTGCATAATTGTTTCTAATTATGTAACAAAATCTAATTTGTTTCTATTTTTATTGTGGGTTACTTCCTAATTAAATGAATGTTTACTTCCTACTTAAATGAATACCATGTGTAATAAAAAATTGTAGGGATTGTAACAAACTAAAATTTGACTAAATGAGGTATCATGACGGAATCAATCCTATTAGACTAGGCATTCATGACTTTGAGACAAATAGGTGAGGGAAACTTGATTTGAACACATCTCATCCTACCCACATGCAAACTAGTAAAAACAATTATACATATAGTTTTCCTTAATATCTAATTAACTTAATATATTATTTAAATTGAGATTCATTATAGATATTTAAAAAAAAATCCTTATAATTTCATGATAAAAATAAATAAATGGAATATTCACTTTCATAGAAAAATATTATTTATCATTAGTTAATTACTTATCTACTACTACATGATAACTATTTGAAAAAATCAAAACATAAAATTTTAATAATATGTGGCATTATGAATAATGTATAAGGAATGAATATGTAGATTAAGATTGTGATTCATCCCTTAAATGGGATAATAATTTTCTATCCCAAAATCTCTCAAATTATAATCCTCTATATATACACACAATAAATTATTTCTAATTTATTTCTTAAACAATCTTAACTAATCCATATTTTCAATCATGTTGTAATTTTATTTAACATTTCAGGGTTTCACTAATGTAAATCATAAGATAGATTAAGGAGTTGAGATATCTAAATTAGTTAATTAATATTCAATAATTAAATAATGATTTGTTATGGATTTTTACTTCTTTTGAATTTATAAAAATAGTAATAAATATATATAAATAGAGACTTATCTAGAAAGTGACTATCGTTGAAGAATTGGGTTTTGAAAATTGGATTCTAGATAGGTATGAGTGTCATCAGCATGGTCTCAGGATCTAATTCATTTTTGGATGGTATCACCCACCTAGATAATAGAGACATGTTATTGTATTGTCCTTAATGTGGAGCTAGTGTCCTCTTTTCAAGAGTGTTCCTATTTTTTTGGAGCACCTATACCTATGTTTCTAGGTTTTGTCCCTATGCACATGAAATTTAGAAATCTGTATTATGCCTAAAAATTGATTTAGTGTGAAAAACCTAATCCTCCTCAAAATTATGTCATGAGAAATAAATATTTGTTCATTAGTTAGATAGGATAGAGATCTTGAACACCCCACTATAACAAGAGTTTCCTACATACCAATACTCTAAGGAGGGATCAAGTGTAATGTAGTTATCACACGTAGTGATTCGTGTAAGTGCAAGTGAATGTTAGAATGAGAGTGGTATTTAATTCATTGAGTGTGATTGAGATTTTAAATCTTTGAAATATTGGCTTAGGATTGATGTAGATGGTAGTATGCATAATTAGGTAAAAATAGATATCAAATACCTTAAGTTTTCTCAACTTGTTTCTTGTTTGGATAGGTGCATAAATTTTCCATCTAGTGAATAGAGGTCAAATAGTTTTGTATTTATAAAGATATGTATCTTTATTAGATAATAAAATTTACTTAGGCCAATCTCAGAATGGGTACATGTTTTAAAATTATTCATTTTGGAGAGTTAGGGTAAGGGACACTAGTGCCTGGTTGGGGACATGAGCACCATGTGACTATAGTGTCCTTAGTGTGGTGCTAATGTCCACCTATTAGATTACTTAGGAAAAATAGATTAGGATCTAATAATTATATATTATGACTATGTTTGGGATGAAAAAATATATTTGTGGTCTACATAATGATTGGAATGTGTGTCAAAGGCTCTAGGATAGGTCTATGGCTAAGCTAGGAATAGGGTATCTCAAGAAACACTCTTAACATCCAAACACAAATTTTAGGTGATTACAATCACCCCCTTTATGATATAAATGCAATAATATGAAATGAATAGTATAAAAAAATAAGCATACATGGAACTACCTAGGAAGTGAAGCTAATGTAGTTGAGTTTGACTATGTGAATCTAGGTCTACGTATGTGAAACATGAACCAAAGTAATGACATACAATGAAACATGAAAAAAATATTCCTTAATTAAGGTATTATTAAAATTAAAATACTATGTTTAATAATATAACTAAGTAAAAATGAGTAAAGAGAGAGAAAAGGATTGAATACACCTCATTAGATATGTGAATCAATGCATGAACCTGGTAACAACCTCTGTGTGTGAGTGTACATAGTGATCAAATTATTGAATATATTGGAATAAGTTGATAGCTTGTTCAATCCTAATATGTGTGGATCAATAATTCAATTTGGTTTTGTCTCCATTATTACTAACTACTGATTAATGGATCATGATCTGTGAATAACTTGGATAAGATTATAAATGTGTCTAACCCTCTCATGTGGGTGACTGAATAACTCAATTAGGTCATGAATCCATCATTTCCCACTCATTTTAATTATATGAATCTAAAATTAAACTAAAATAAGTTTTAAAAATATATAACTCGGTATATCTAACTATGTATGTCAATTCTGTAGCCAATCATGTACATTAGGTAGTTCTGAAACACTTGGGAATGCCAACCACTTTAGATGGAGTAAGGAATGAAACTAGTGAAAATTTTAAATAGAATAGTAAGTGTATATAATGTATATAATTATATGGAGTTTACCATTACATTTGATCAACTTATATGTAACTAAATATATAGAAACTATGTGCCACACACATGCCACTGATCTAATGTCTGAGTATATTAATTTTGAACTATGTAATATTGTATCTATGTAACTTAATTGAATGTGGGAGTGATCATTCCATACATGATTCCAAAAAATTGAATAAATTGGTATGAATATGAGTTGAAATGAGTGTATCTAAGCAAAATTTGAACTTAATTATGAAACCTATGACTATATCTATGCAAATTTGTACTATACCTAGTGTACTAGTTTGACTAATATATATTATCCTAAAGTTGGGGAAATTGGATAGTAGCACCCTATAATGTACAATAGCACCCTATTTTTACTATCAGAATCTAATTGTTAATGTTTATCTGGTCTAAAATTTGGGTGACTAAATTGCTTTCTAAGTCCCTATTTTTTCCTATGTCTAATTTATGAAATTGATCATATGTGTTGAAAATAATCTGTGAATAGCAATGTAGGAGCATGATCTCTATGAAAACACCCTATGATTTCCATATTTTTTGAGTTTATTTGTATAAAATGTGTAAAAATTATCCACAAAATAATTATCTCTAAAAAAATTTAGTTGGAGGATATATATGATAATTTTGTGATATTCCAATATAATATACAAACATAACATCAAAATGTAAAATAATTTAAGCATAGGTAGGTAATTTAAGATGTATGTTTTAATATAGCATTTAATAAGGGTGTTAAGATATATGTAATAAATGTTTATAATAATAAATCTAATTATCTGCATAGGGGTATGGGGCTTGATGTCCATCACAACACCCAAGTAGGAAGGGTAGATGGATGAGGTCCCTCATGGCATAAAACACAAGTGTGTAAAAAGTAAAGGCAAGTGTCATGGTGAGTAAGTATACAAGGAATAATACATAAAAACATATGAGGCATGTATAATTATCCCAAGGGGATACAAATATAAGGTAAACTAGAACATGTCACTAAATTTGAGAATGGAAACATATAAGGAAATGTTCAAATGCCCACATATGCAAGAAACAAGATATTTGGCTTAGAGTCACATAAAAGGAAATTTTTTAATGTATGAATATATATTTAGGAAAATAAAAATAAGGGACATGGGAAAATTTCAAATCCATACAAACATTAAAGTGGTATATAGCCAAATAGTGATGGTATAATCAAATGCCCTAAAAAAATAGAAGCATAGGAAACACAATAAAGTCTAATTTGGGAAAACTAAAAAAAGAAAACATGTATAATTATGTAGTATAAATCTATGTGAATGATAATATGTACTTGTTTACAAGTTTGAACTCATAGGTCAAACATTCACCCCTATAATTTGAAATTTTTCTTTCCATCCTTCTACAACCTTGTTCATAGCTTTGTCATGCTTATGAGATCTTCAAATGGTCTTATTAAGGTCTTTTTAGTATTGCTTAAGGTAATATATTTTCTAAGATTTGTAATTATTTAAAAGTCAATAGTTTGGCTCCATTGTATTTCTAATGATGTGTCAAGATGGTGTATATTCTATCAACTCAATTCCTTTCTCTTGGTCACTTGGTTTAAAGCTTGCTAATCTTGTTTGATGAAATTAATGTATTTAAGTTTAAGGTTTTTGGAGAAACATAAGTTTAAATTGTGACAAAAATAATCCTTGTCAAGGTGATTTTATTGAATGGGTAATTAAATAATATTTTTAATAATTCATTTGAATTCCTAGGCTGTCTTGAATTGATATATTCTCTCTACATAAGGTCATCTAATATACACTTGTTTTATTTGCACTTGGAGATGATTTTAAGGGATTTAAGTCCCTTTTCATGATTTTAAATATGTAATAAATATAGAATTACACTGTTAAAATCCTTAAAATGAATTTTTAATTTACTAATTTCATAAGGAAGTCAGAATAATGGTTTACATGTCTAAATAGTTCAATTTTTTTCTAAAAATGGTAATTTTATGAATTTATATGGACATAGGGTATTCATTTTAAGGTAAAAACACATTAAAAGTGACTCTTATTCTTATTAATGTCATATCCATGACTTTTAATATCCAAAATTCTTAAAATAGAAAAAATGCTTGATTCTCTCCATCACTCCATTGGCAAGCTTCTAAAGTTAGTTTTCATGTGGATACTATAAACAAAAGAGAGAGAGTTTGGAGGATAATATTTTTTTATATATTATGGGGGCATATTATGATTTAATTTTTTTTTAATTTATCTATATACCCATCACCTTTCCTTTTTGAACAACCACTAAGAAGGAATGGTAGTTTAAAACTACATGTTAACCCCACATGCTCATTATTTCTCCACATAATGGTAGTTTTAATATATTTGAATACATTAATGTAATTTAAAATGATGTAATAGGATCTTAAAAATTTAATTTAGGGTTCTCTAAACCTTACTTGGCACTTGTGAGCCTAAGAAGACAATAAATCTCTTTTTTGGCCTAATTTGTAGGTTTTTCACTTAAGAATAAATGTTTTTATATAGGGTTAAATGAAAAAATAATTATTTGAATGTGTTTCACCATCCTACCATCCCATTAAGGGATGCAAAACCATTTAGACACTCCATCCTGACCTCTCTAAATTACATTCTAGTGTTCATCCCATGGACTCTCTTTTGAGGTATGGTTGCATAAATGTGAGTTGAGGGATTTTACTACCTTGTCAACATTAAATTATATTCTTGATCTCATAAGGTATGAAATTATATAATTAATATATCTTATTAGGTGTCAAGGAAACAAAAATGTCATCATATGAAGGCCTCAACATAGGAATAAATACATGTAGGTATGCATTGCATAAGAACTTCAATCAAATTTAGACTTTTATAACCTAAAATTTAAGTAAATATAGTGTCCCTACATGTGGATAATTTTAATATCACTAGAGGAGGTGTGATGGTAGGTTTCAATCCCAAGACAGCTTAATAAAACCTATAGCCAAGGGGTTGTGTATAGGTCTATCAAACATATAGATGAACTAGAGATGATAAATTTGGATTATATAGTGTTATATGATGGTATAAACATCAATAAATACAAGATAGATAATATTTGTCTTCAATGGATGGTTTAAAATACATGGGGAAAGGACCTTAAATGACAAATGACCTCATACAAAACTACATGTAAACATATAGTTAATTAGGTTGAATATGAAAATATTTTAAATAGGTTAAATCAATATTATGTAGCTAATGGCATATTTAAAATGAGCATATTTCAAAGTTCAACAATAAAAATAACCTAATCACACCTAAAACCAAGAATGTTTTGGCATAAATAGAGAATAGAGATGATGTAAAATTATGTGGTGGAGTGAATGTTTAGGTGAATGAAAAAGTTTATATAATATCTAAATATAATATGGTCTTGAATTTAATTCAATTTAAATCATAAATTACCACTCATTTGAAGTTCACAGTCTCTATGCCCACTAATACATGGAAGCCTATCTAAGGCCTCAAATTGGCTTTCAAGCATGAGATATTTGTGTGATTTGAAGTTAGAGACAGAATGAAAAAAAATTGGAACTTTACCTTTGGATTAGTATAAACTAAATGGATGAAATGTGATCACATGACTCAATGCTTAAGAAAGAAAATTTTGACACAGGCCAACCTATAAGCTTATATTCAAGCTTGTTTAAGAGTTCAGCTAGCATTAAAGTCTAGATATTAATATGTAGTGAATAACAAGTATTTTTTTATATATTAATATATAATGGGTAAGGTCATTTAAGATAAAATATACCTAAAGGAGGAACCAAACAAGATGACCAAGGACTCCCTAAATCCTACATATACAATCCATTAAAGACCTATAGGTCTACTCTAGAAAAAAGTGAAGAGAACAATATTTAATACTAAAATTGGATGTATAATGGTTAAAAATGGTGTATATGAACTCAAAAAATATTTCCGTTAAGTTTTGATCTAGTGGAAGATGAGAAAGGCTCAAGGAATAGACCTCTAGGGTCAACAAACTTAACTTGCCTATAATCCTTTAAGTGGTGAAGAGTTAACGTTTTAGACATTTTATAAAGTTAGTTATTATGGAAGATAATTGTTAATAATTTCATGGATCATTGAAAACTTTTTAAATAATTATTCTCCATTATAATGTATTTTGAGGTTTTAAGACCCAAAAAGACCTTTCTTGGCTTTCATACTAAGTCAACTCTGCTTGAGATTATGACTTCCAGAGCTTAGATCACCTTGGATAACATGAATGGTGGAATATGTATATGGTAAAGAATGAATAAGGTTTAATTATTCAATTATATTCCATTATTTCATGGGTTGAGGTCTTATACACTATGAATCATCACTAAATGAACAACCACCACGGAAAACCTTTTTTCATCTTATAAAGAGCTCGAGAAGGTCAAACTTTTTCTTGGATCATGTGTGAGGTTTACCATGAAGATAAATGGTGTTTTTGGATGATGTAGATGTCTCTCTACTATCACCTTATGTAATTATAAGACAAGAAGAGGGATTCACCTCTATGAACCATTATTAAGAAAAAAATTGCTCTTGAACCCTCCTAAACCTTTCATAGTAACCTGATGGAGGATTTTAGTCCTCAAATTTCTTCAAATGAACTGATTTTACCTTTAAATAATTTTATTGACCTTATAAGGTCTCTTAGGAATATTATAAAGTAATAGTTGGCACATGAGAAGGTACATCTGTATAAAATTGCATAGGAATACATGCTTATAGGTGTCTATGTGAAGAAACAAGATATGAGTTAGCTTCTAAAATAGTTAAAGAGGTCTAATACGATTGGATAAAGGTTTCTAAACATTATAAACACATATTAATGCCTCATGATGAATTATATTAGCTATAAAAGTTGGTTACTTGGTTAAAATGTGAAGAAAACTTAGTTTTGCAAGTTAAAAGGAGAGGTTATAGGCCTATAAAGTTATTATAAAGGAATATGATCATGATATTTATTTTTTGAATGGTGTTTAATACCTAAATTAATCTATTTAAATCATAAAAATGTAAAAAAAGTTATGAAAAACACTTTAAATGCCTCTCAAGCCTATGCAAGCACCTTGACTAGAGTTTTTTTCCATTTCATGGCTCACCCATCCATATATGGTCTTAGGAGCTGAAAATTGACATTCAAAATGGTCTTAGAATGGGTGAAGAGATTCAAAAACTTCTTGAAAGTTTCACTAGTTTGGGAGGACATGAAAAAACTTAGTTTCTAGTTAAGGATCTTAATTAGGCCTAATTGGAGAGATAAAATAGGCAAAAGATGACACTTCCACTCAGATTTAGGTCCCAAAACAATGCATGGATATGTAATGGGATATTAGGTACTCAAATATTTTATTATTTATCCATTACAATCCATACATTATTATAAACAAGTGGGTTTACATGTTTTGAGGGTTATAAGGAGTTAAGAAAAAAACACGGTAAAGGTGCAAAATAAAACCTCTTGAACTATTTTATGGATACAAATGTATTTTTTCATGTTTCGTATCATTTTTAGAACTCATCCATGGAGTAAAATTTGTTTCATCAAAGTAAAATCATGTTTTATACCTTTTACACCTCATTCTAAAAGAAAGAGTTCAAGTAATCAAATCACCAAATTAATATATTGAAGATATTAGACATGATTTTAAAGGTGATGATTATCCTCTACACCACTTTTAAATGTAAGAAAAAGTAAATAGGTTATCTACAATAAGTTTTCAAATGGTTTAAAGAGTCTTTAATATCCTAGGAAAAGAGCTTTCTTTTCTCCCATGCCAACCATGAAGACAAAGTTAATGATGCATTAAGAGACTTCTAAAACCCCCAAAAAGGTTGACACGCCTCATAAATGGGTTAGGAAAAGTATTCAATGAAGTTGGTTGAAGACTTTATCAAGAAATGAAGACCTATATTCAATTAGGAAACTTCATCAATAATATAAGTGTATTCAACAAAGAATATAGGCACATGAATGGTTCAAAACCAAAGAATGAATGTTAATACTTATTCAAGAATTATAAATAAGTTTAAATCTAACCTATATTCCATTTTTTAATAAAAAATGAAGAGATAATTCAACATGTATAATTTAGGAGTTGAAGGAGGATTAGGTGGTAAATCATCCCTAGTTTTTAAGATTTTATCTCTCTTTCTCTCTCTTCCCTCCCACACTTTCTTAGTTTTTATTTAAGTATTAATGGTTTTGGAATTTGTAATAATCCTTATACTAAGTTTTGGTAGAGCCCTTATCATAAAAACACTTGTACTTGTCTCTATGAACAAAATAAGACTAAATTTTGGCCTTCTCAATGATTATAACTATTGTATGTCGATAGTTTGTAAATGAATGTCAGTGATAGTGAATGATTCATTACATTTTTACTCTCTTATATACCTATTTGTATGTTTTTAATCATCCTTTAGGTTTTATAGTGTCATTTAATACCTCTAAATGTTTGGAAAGTGTAATCTTTCTTTAGTGTCCTTAAGAGAACTATTGATCAACTAACTAAAATCATGCATCAATCCAAGCTTCTATGTGAAAAATTTATGTTTAAATATTCCTTATTTAATAAGTGAAATTAGGTTCATGTCATAATTCATATCCTTAGTGCATATTAGAAAGGTGAGGGAATGATACATTTTGGTGTATCACCCTCGTAGGTAGATTTTGTTTTAGGTTATCTTCCTCTTTTTTTCCTTACAATCAAGTAGTGTAGTATATAGAGCATAATTGATACATTAAGGGGAGGTAGCCCTTATAATATAGAGATTTAATCCACCTATTAGGCCACCCACAACTTAAGATTGTCTTCATGTGTTGATGCTTCTAATTGTACCATAGATGTCCTTAGTGATTAAAGAACACTTCTCATTTTAGAATTTGGAAAATTCAAGGCATGAGTTGTAGGTTTTTGTAATCTAGTTGCCTATGGTGAAATAGTAGTAAATCAAGATAATTGTTCCATAATACTTGTATAATCTAGTGTTTGGGAGCCACCTTGGCCTATCTTATATGAATATTTGATGGTGTTTAGTGAATTATGGTTGTGATCTAAGATATAGACTAATCTAAATTAATATTTACAATGAGGCTAAAATTAATTGATCTTGATGTAAAAAATGGGGAGTAAAGAGAAGGGTAAGGTAGAAATGAAAAGTGGTGATTACTAGTTTTAGCCTTGAATGTTATGACAAAGTATCAATTTTAATTGAGCATACATTTGAACCAATATATGATTTAAAATAGATTAATCTTGGATTTCACTATATATTAGGCAAACTTTAAAGAATGATGTGAAGGATCACAAGTAAGAATTAGTTTTTCTTTAAATTTTTACTACTTTGATCAAATAACATTTGCACATTTGAAAATAGTGTAGGATGAAAATGAAGATGACCATGAACTTTTCAACTAATATAGATAAGCACAAATTAGAAACCCTATTATTAGAAAATGTTACTCAGAATTCAAGACACCATTCAAATTCAAGACCTTAAATATTAATTGAGAGAAAATCAATATTATAAACTAACATCACACATGGAAAATCTTTGAAAAAATTCCTTGACTATATTCAATGATTGGAGTATACAAAGTTTCTCAAAAATATCTCCATTTTTACAATGGTGATACATGCCTTTATAGGAAGATCACGCAATATAATAGTGAGATTATACATATAAGAGTAAAAAGATAAGGACAACTATACTTATAGGCTCTATAATACACATGTCTTTTCTAAAGTTATACTAACCTAGAGGAAAGTATGCTAACAAACCAACATAGGCCTTTACAAATTTACTATTATACCATAAAATGCCACATAATTTCTATTAGAATAAGATATTATTCTAACTTGTTGCTATGGCCCATATTTGTTGTTTGAGGAAGCTCAAGGCCCTCTCATGTTACTCATTAACCATATAGAAATCCACAATAGGCTTCATGATACACTCTTCCTCTTGGTCTACTAGCTCATCCAATTGTTGGTCATTCCTTACCAAGGCCCCTTGATTCTTCTATCTTCATTTATCTTCTCACTTACATTGAAGATCATATCCAAAATCTTGTTGTTAACTTACTGAGACTAACCTTTGCTTTTGCCTTGGAACATTTGAGTCACCAAAGTGGCTCTATGTTTGACCTGTTCATCAATAATGAGGCCAAGTGAAGTAGGCTATATAGGATTGATGAGCATGGTCCCAAAAAGTTTCTAAATTATTCTAATGAGTCCTTTATCATATTTTAGAAACCTCATCACCTTAGTATGTCATGTACTGAAGCTTTGAAATTTATCAATAACAATCCCCAAGATTGTGTCCATACTTATGGTTCTAAAGTTTGGGACTTACCTTTTTGATTTAATGTTGACGAGATAAGAAATATTGTCTTCTAAGACCTACCATTATATAACTAGGTCCTTGGCCAATGTATCCTAGTTTTCTAGTGCACTCTAGCTCATTTTCATTAACTTTAATGCCTCAAACATGTCATAGAATGACTCATCAAGCATCTTAATCATGGCTTCTATTACTAATAGGATTGTTTGGGTTTTCAAGTTCTCCTTCTCCTTTTCTAAATTTTGTATCCTTTGTTTTATAACTTAGAATCTATCTTTGGCTAGTTATGAATGTGTTTCCATAAAGCTTTCCACATATTCTTCATGTATTGTAACTTTACCAAGTTGTTTTCCTATAATAGGGATAAAACCTACAAAAGGTTCCACCTTCTAAAAGGTGAATTATTTTATCCCTACCATATTTTTCCTAGTAATAATCCTTTCTAATCCTAATATCTCATGATTGAAGTGAACTGTGGTAACTAGTTCCTTAAACATGGGAGGCTCTTAGACCTCCATGCCTGAATTACTAGATGTTCTTAGAACATTCATATTCTTATCTCCTAAGCCTTGAGTGACCATAATTATACTCTCTTCTTATTCATTCATTATAGATTTTATCCAAGCCTTTACATCATCATGCACATCCACTCCAACCTTTGGCATGTCCCATGAGTGGGGGAGAGAAGGGATTTTTTATAATTCACCATAAATAAACTAGTCATGAATGACTGGTCCATATATTGGAAAATCATCACTAAAGAGATTAACTTTATTGGTGGGTTGATTGAAGGTCAATCTAGTCTTCTTTCTTGTCTAATAGGGACCAATACCAGTTCTACCTACCTCTTCTCTTAAGAGTCTACTACGACTAGTTATTTCCATGTTACCTCCTTTGAAGGGTCCTCTTCTCCACCTGAGCCATGTGATTCTACAACTCCTTGAGGGCACCCTCAACTATCTCTTTTGGTTCCAAGAAAATCATGTTAATGAACTGGATTAGAAAAAGTGGTTTTTATTGTATGGTTGAAGGTAAGGGTCCTTCCCTAGGTCTTTCTTCTAATCTTACCTCTTCAAATTTCTCTTTTCATTTGCATTGATCATATTGAATTAGTTTAACCTACTTTAAGATTGTTGCAGTTAACCTATCTAAGGTTGCTCATGAATCATCCTAGATAGACCTGGTAGTAAATGATACTACAAGGGGTGCATTTTTCATGTTTCTCGAGATGTTTTATTATCTTTGACCAATCTATGCTCTATCTTAATGTTGTGACCCTAGACCCTAGCCAATACTTTCCCATAGTTCTTGACTCCAATATATATGGTGTCATGGACACCTAGTTGGTGTACATACTCAAGATTGATCTTATTTTTTTTAGATGATCTCCCACCTTGTTCCTGAGATGCCACATTTTAAGTTCATCTAACTAAAATCCAAATGAATTTATATGTGTGACCATAACTTCCACTTGCATCCAAGCTCTAATTAGAATTTTCCCAATGTCTGAGGGGAAGGGATGAAGAAGACCTTTACTTTTCTCTTTTCAATCCTTGTGATTTCTAAGAATGAGCTGAGAGGAAATCTCCTACTCAGTGAGCTTATTCATGACATACACTAGTAGTCTATAGGGTTTTGACATGATTCCTTATATCCTAATAATTATGTAATTAGGATAATACAATATGACCCCATTATTTCAACCTATCTCTTGATGAGGTGGTGGAGCTTAGGCATTAAAACACCTATGATGGTTTCAATTATTGCTTGGAAAATGAAATCATAGATAAATTTCATGTGATTATATTACTTGAAGATGTGTATCCTAGAGTATTAGTGTGAGGAAGTTGTCCTACCCTCTGGGGAAAAATTCTCAATGCTAGGGAAGGTAGTTGAGGTAAGAAGGGAGTCTAAGAGGTGTGACATCATGTATAATTTCTTGGAAGTCTTTCTCTTGATGGATATAAATTGATTGGCTAGGAAGGTGTTGATAAAATATTCTATCAGAGGGGTAAGTTTCTCCTCTACTAGGAAGTGTACATATGATACCCAAACCTTATTCACATAGGTGGTTGAAGGGG
The DNA here is from genome assembly GCA_037957365.1 of Torreya grandis. Classification (NCBI taxonomy): domain Eukaryota; kingdom Viridiplantae; phylum Streptophyta; class Pinopsida; order Cupressales; family Taxaceae; genus Torreya; species Torreya grandis. The sequence goes on along the minus strand of JARHVA010005980.1, from coordinate 262,608 downwards.
AACTATAATATCTATTCAAAAAGTTCATAATCACCCTAATTCCCTCTCTAAATTGAATGATAGGGATTTTTACATCAAGGTTTCTAAATATGTGGGGCCCTCGATAGAGCTAGCATCTTAGGAGAGAGTCGAGGTTATGTCTATTGGTTCATTCTCTCATTTTGGGAAGGTTTACATGGTGAAGCAGGAGCTTATAGTCCTTTTCAAAAGCAATAAAGGAAATGTATGCCAACTCTTTTGAGTTCCCATCCCTAATAATCTATACACCATCAATTCTATAATTAAATAAAATGAGTGCAAGGACATCAATGCAATGCATTACCTCTAGTTTTACCATGACATGGTGGAGGTTGGCCATCTCGATTATAACTAGGTCATTATATCATCTGTTGGTGGTGTCATTTTTTTGTTCTTCCCTTGAGATGGGATACAATTAATCTTTCATGAAGAAAAACTTAGAACAATTCTTGATGCCATGAATGTTAAATATTATGAGTTCTAATTATATATGTTTGAACACTCAGCCCTCATTATCAGTTATCAAATAGAGCTTTTCTTCCTTTTTCAATTATTGTCTGTTAGTAGACATGGCCTCAATTTCTTACTAATTATTCACACTAGATCATAAATGATCTTTATGAAATCCCTTTCATTCTTAGAAAACACATTGATGTTGTCTTTTAATTTAATTGTAGAAAATTGAGCCTGTTGGGTCATTTTATATAGGGTATAGGGTTTGGAGCTTTAGTGGTGGAAGATATCTAGGCTTTGGCTTATACATGTTATGGATTTGATTTCAACCCTTGCCTTTTTACCTTTATGTTTTTGAGCTCATGAGATCTTTACTTTTGTCTTTTTCTACTTGTTTGGAGCTTATGTGGCACTGGTATGGATCGTTCATGGTAGTTTTCATAAAATGCCATTTGAATACTAGATTTTGGTATTTAAAAATACCTCCTTTATTTTTATTCCATAGGATGAAAATCTTGGCTTAATTTGATTCATTGATCATGATTTAGGTCTTTGTCTTTGATTGGTTCACTAGTCTTAAGCCCTATAGTTGTGACACTTGGCATGTCTACATATCTTCCTCATGCTCCAAATATTTTTGTTAGCCAATCATCAAATGGGTATCAACCACATGGCAAGCTTACAGGCTTTTGAAAAGTCATTAGGTCATCTTCACACCATTAGATCAAATCCAACAATGATGTGCAAAATTTCAGATCTACAAAATGCTAAATAATTAAGTAAGCTCATTATTAAATTTAAGGCTTAGGCTTACATTCCTTAGGATAAGGTTTGCTTCACATTTACCAAGTATTAGACAAACCTTAGGCTAGGGACTTAAACCTAAGTGGTGATTAAAAGGGGGCAAGGTATGGACATTATAGGATAAGTTTTGTGTTGTGTTTAACAATAACACAGAAATATTAGGTAAAAATATCTATGTCATGTGCCATGAAACATGCTTAAAGTAGCTTCACCATGGGATTTTGATCTACAAGTTTTTATATAGTGATTTCATGATTTGAGGTTGATCATGCAAAATTTAATGTGATTCTTAAGGCATAGACTCAAGATTGGTATATATCATTGCTTTTTCAAGTCAAATTCTTTCATTGCAAACATATTTTGAGTATTTTCCATCACTTATAGGGTTCCAAATTAAAAGAGGATTTTGAGATGTCATTTGAAACTTTAAGTAAGATATTTAATTAGTTTAAAATTTATGTCCTTGTGGTCATTGAATACACTCTTGTGAGTATCTGTTGATGGTCATGTGAATGCCAAGTTTAAACCAATAAAAGTTTCATTTTAATGGAATTAAAGTTGATGATTACATAGGCATTAAGTTTGAATTTTTGGACTTTTGGGTGATAGTCACATGAATGTAATTTTTAAGTTTTTAAAACCTTTAGTACCAAATGTGAGGGTGTCAATTGGCATTCCCATGGAGTATTCTAGGGTCTTGGTGTTACTTCACTCCATTAGATCAAGTCACATGATAAAGTGACAATTATTGATCATGATCGAGCACCTTAATTTTGATTAGTTTTAGTGTCAAGTGGGTCCCTCTTCATTTCAATCCTTGCATTTAATGGTGTCACATGTCAATATTTCAAGCTCCACATGGCCTTTTTGACTTTTCCACTAATCTTCAATTCATCTAATCAAGTCTTGAGATAATGTAACAATTGTTAGATCATCAAAGATGCATGTTGATTAAGCCAATGTTTGGGTTGTCATCATGTTATTGGATTGAATCTAATGATGAAGTGATAGCCATAGGATCTACAAAACATGAGGAAGTTAGTGTTAGGATCATGGGAACATATAAAACATAGGGTTACAATGCTAAGTCTAAGGTTATGATTATATTAATAAGTATGCCATAGTCTTAGTATTAACATCTTAGGCTTAAGTTAAAAGATATTAAAAGGGACCCTATAGATGAGTATTAGTTAGGCTATTAGGAAAATTTTAAGGAGACAGAGATTATTAAAGGGATCAAGTTTCTTGGTTGATTTGTGTTGAAAAACATGACTTAACCAGGAACATGAATTTCATACATAAATTCCCTAAGTTTACTTTCAAATTTCTTTCCTACCAATTAATGTTACCACCTATATTAAAATATGAATTAAGTGTTTACTAGGGTTTCTTAATATAGACTCTTTAGGAGTACACACCATGGAACTTGCAACTAAGAGCCTAGCATATAGTATTATCATAGGCAGTCCATATTAAAACAAAATTAAACCATATAAGCTCTGCTTTAAAAAAGTGGATGACCTTAAAACATCCACCATAGACTTTGATAGTTTGAAATTTGCATGTTTTATATTCAATATTTCTCTAGGATCCTAATTTAATAAAATGGGGGTATGTTGGTCCAAACAAATGATGACTCATGGGAGAAACATAATGAAATGTTAGAAATTAGATAATCTAACATAGACAAATGATTATGTCATCCATTTAATTTGATCAAAACTACCATATAGACCTAATTATGGTTAAAACAAACCTTTCCCTTATAGACTTAAGGTCAAATATTAGGACATATTCAAACCATGCATGTGATTTGATTCCACTTACTATTTTAGATGGGATTCAAGAAATTAATTCTAGGTTTTATTTATTTAGTCACTTACATTGACTTAGGGTAAGATAATATGTTCATTAATAACCATGCCTCTAACATAGGTAAGGCTTGGGCATTTCTCTACTACTACCCAAGCATTTATAGCCATAACATAGATGCCTTTAGCTCTACTCACAACCTTGCTCCACTACTAGTATAGAATCTATAGCCTCAATAAATATTACTAAATTCACTTGTATCTAAAAGATTTTGATTTACATTATATCCTTATTTTTGTATATTTTTTTATCTTTATGCTTTTAGCAAGGTTGGGAATTAGGATAGCTAGGTTTTAGGATTTGGCCAAGTATCTTATTTTTAGAAAATTGCCTATGGATGCAACTCTAATCCATAAGAAAGGATGTTAATTAAGATTTATTGTGGTCATATCATGATAATTTATACCTTGTCCTTACCAATACAAGTTTTGTTAAAACTAATTTGAGGTTGAGATAATGATTAAGGTTTATTGAAATGATTGGATTTTCTATTGGTCCTTGTTAGTTTATTTAAGATATAACATCATGATTTATATTTCATATCCATGGTTACTCTATGTATGGTATTCATACCTTCATTATTAAATTTTGGGGGTCATATTTTAAGCAAACTTCATAACTTTTGAGCTCAAGATTGTCCCTAGGGACTTATTGGGATCAAACAACCAAGAAGCATGAAAGAAAAAACACATAAAAATAAAAGCTAAAACAAAGGAAAATAAACCAATATGTGCATGAATATGTATAAATAATGGAAGATAAATAAATAAACTTGAAATAAACTAACTAGTCTACCTACATTAATCTAATCCTCTTATAGTTTATTCCATAAAAACCCCAGGAGGAGTAGTAGAGAAATAGTGCTTGAGATACTGCCCATTAGTGGGTAGTGTAAACTCTACTCCTTATAATTTCTTAAGTTTTAAAGTATTATTGCCCAATGTTTTTACAAATTTGATATGGGCCAATCCATAAAGGTATGAATTTGCCATGTTTACCCTTAGGATTAGATGCCTTATCCCAAAGAAGAAATAAGTCTCCTTGTCTGAACACTTTGATTTTGGATCTTTTATCAAACCATATCTTTACTATGGTTTGATGTTTGCTAAATTTAGAAAAGGCTTTCTCCCTTGCATCTTCCATCTAAATTATATCTATCAATCTATAATTGGCTGCTTCTTAGCTCTCTCCTCCATGTATTTTTGTATAAATCTATATGTGGGAAACTTGAGAGTGATAGGAAAGATGGGTTCTTTTCCATATACCAATAGGAATGGTGAGGATCTTAAGGCTTTCTTGATTCTTATCCTATCATCCCAAAGTGAAAATTTAAGGAGTTTGTGCCAAGTCCTAGGTTTGTCTTTAGTAGACTTTTTGATTTCCCTCATCAAGTTTTTATTAGTGGATTTAGAGACTACAATACCTTGGAGATAATGATTAGATGTAAACATGAGAGTGATGCCATTTTCATACATCTATTCAGTCATCTCTATGGATATGAAGGCAAATCCTTTATCACACACTAGAGATACTAGGGTCCCAAAATTGGTACATATGTTTAATTTTAAAAAGTTGATCACTTCCTCAGTTTTGCATTGTTTGGTGGTTATAGCTTCAATCCACCTTGTACAATAGTCTATGGTGATAAGGACCTATTTGTGTCCTTTAAATTAGTTAGGGTTGATTATTCCAACAAAGTCTAACCCCCATTGAGTAAAGGGTTTTTCAATCATGACTAGTTGTAGAGGAATTACTAACTTTGACTCCTTGGTGCTAAAAATTTGGCATGAATGGCATTCCCTCACATGCTTGTGAGCATCCTTAAAAATAGTTGGCCAATAATGGCCTTCCCTAAGAATTTTGTGGGATATGGTTTTCCTAGATGGATGTCCAATAACTATCTTTTTATGAAAAGTGATCATGATTTGGGTGTCTTCTTCTTATGAAACACATATCAAATAGATTCATTCAAAGTTCCTTCTATACAATATTCTATTCTTTATCAAGTACTGGGATACCTTTAGCCTCAAGGCCATCTTTTGCTCCCTAGAAAAACCTACAAGATAAGTACCATTGATTAAGAAATGTATGATTGGGTCATACCACTCACTAGCCTAAAATTTTTATTGATCCACTTGCATAATACTTAATCTAGGGTTAGTATTAACAATCATCTAAACCAAACCTTGGCACCTTACCAACTTTGTAGTTTTCATCTCTAGGTCATATTCATGCAAGATTGACATCCATTCACCTCTATGCTCCCCCAATTCATTTTGACTTAACATAATTTTGGTAGTAATGTCTAGTAAGATGGAATTCACCTTATTATTAAGGATTTAATGCCTAAATTTATTAACTACCCTGACTAATACATATGCATGCTTATCAATCAATGAATAATTTAACTTAGTATTCTTAAAATCAGTACTCATCAAAGCAATTGGGTGGTCACACCCCTTGATTTCTTGAGTTAAAACTACATTAATAGTTTGGTTAAATGTAAATAAATATAGGTAGAATTACCTTAAAAAATTAGGACTTATAAGGACTAAAGCTTGACTGATGGCTTCTTTGATGTCATTGAATGCTTTTCTAGAATATTCATTCCATGTGACCTTGGAATCCTTCTTCAATATGTCATTCAATGGTTTGACTATTTTTTCAAAACTAAAAATGAACATTCTTACAAAATTAATATTACCAATAACTTACTTTATCTTTTTTTTTAACTATTTAGAGGTTCTATCCTACATATGGTCTCCACTCATTCAAGATCTATATAGATCCCATCCTTAGTTATAACATGACCTAATAATTTCCATTCAATCACACAAAAGATACTCTTCTTAGGTTTCAAATAAATGCCATACCTTCTATATCTTTAAAAAAAAATTAAATGCATGAAGCGATCTTCCCTATTTTTAGAAAAAACTTTTAGATCATCAATATGTATGATAATGCACTTACCAATTAGGCCTTAGAAGGCATGGTCCATAAATATTTGGAAGGTGACTCTGACATTGATTAGTTTGAAAGGAATTATCTTGTAAGCAAAGGTTCCCCACTTTGTTATGAAGGTTTTTTTCATCTTGTCTTCTCTATCAACTAATTCTTGGTTGTAACCTTAAAACAATAAAGAAAAGACATCATAGCTGATCCTAAAATAACATGAATTACCTAGTCTAGGTAAGGAAGGGGCAAGTTGTCCTTTTCTGATTATTTGTTCAAAATTTTTAAGTCTATACAAAGCCTAATCTCACCATTATTCTCCCTAATTGGCACCAATTTGGCTACCTAGGTAGATTACTTGATGGGAAAGACTATCCTAATATCTAGAGGTCATTTAACCTCTTTGAATATCATGGGTTCTAGGACCAGGTTCATAAGACTTTGTTTGTGTATAAAGGGTTTGTATCTCTCCTTAATGGGTATAGTATGTGTGATGACCCTTAAATGAATTATTTTGAGGTCATCATAATACCATGCTATGGTATCCTTGTATTTGGAAATAAGTTCCTTAGCTTTCTTTTTTTTAATGTGAATGCAAGCCTTTCCAACATTTACCAAGTGGGTCTAATCATGAAGGCCTAAATAAATAGCATTATATTCCTTCCCATTTACCTTAGGAGCCTTAATAGCCTCCTCAAATCTATCCTTTTCAACCAATATCTCTAAATCAATCATTTCCTTTGGGATTTTTTTTATCACTTAGTTGAATGACTTTACCATTAAATTTATCTTCCCTAGATATACATTTATCAACTTCATCAATAATATGAGCATCAAATGCTTTAGAATTACTCATGAAATCCAATATCTACTGATCATCATTAAAGACTTGGAAATGGTTTATATTTTTTAGTACTGAAGGAGAAGGGATTAATTTAATATTAAAATTATGAGAATCATGACTAGGCATGAGGTTAGCTATAGTAGAGGTCAATTGATTAGCTACTTAATATTTTTCTCTTGGGATGGGATTGATGCCAAAGGCATCAAAGGATTCAATAAGATCTAAAAATTTGAATTCATACCTTTTTAAATATGAATTTTTACATTGGTATTTATTTCTAACATGGTTAACCACTAGTTCTGAGTCTCCATAAACTAGCAGTTCTTTGACCTTAGTTTTTATAGAAAATTGTAAACTAAGAAGGGACTCATACTCAAAAATATTATCGGTATAAGGGAATTTGAGTCTATAATAAGCATAGTACCTTTTATCCATGGGTTTAGTCAAAATAATTCTAGCACCTAATCCAGTAATACACCTAGCACCATTACAGTGCAATTTCCATAATCTAAGAACAACATAAGCATATTTGGTATCAAATACCTTATTATCCTCTAGGATGAAGACCCACAATTCAATGTCTATTATGTTGACCCTATCATTCATGACATTTTATTTAGTTATCATATGCTTTATTCTTGGTTTTCTCTCAACTTTGATCTGATTGGGGACACCTTTCCAAGGTAACCATAGATGTGAGCCATCTATAGACATGTAACCATTCAAATGATTAGTCCATTCCCTACTCTAAGATTCCATAAACATCAGGTATTTCAACCACTTGAATATCAATTAATTATTGTACCCTAGGTTTATAAGCTAATTACATATGAACATTTAATAATTCTCTTACAACTTTGACCTTAGATTTGTCTAATTAGGTGACAACCCTATCAAACTTTGTAGGTGTTAAACCAAGTTACTTGCATATTCCGATAGGCATGATATTAGTAAAATCTATTGAATATAATAAACAATTATGCAAGTTCTTACCAAACATATTGATAGTGAGCAAGAAATGAGGAGATTCAACTTTGGTTTCATGGACTATTACATTGGCATGATCAGTCTTGAAGGGACTATGATTTCCTAGCAAGGATTCGAACAAGAGATGTTTGTGCTCTGTAACCTACATAATTTCATTTAATTTTATATTATACTTAATATTTTTCATGTCCTCAACTATGCTATATCTATTTTTCATATAAGGATTAGGAATATCAACATTGGGTTTAAAAGTAATCCCTTTTGGTGGCTCTAGATTGTTACTTGAAGAGGTGTTAAGGGGATTTCCAAAGTTGTTAGGATTTTTTGAGGTAATTAGGGGCTACCTCTGATCTCTATTCCTCAATGGATAGGTCTTATTTAGGAACTTGTTAAGGATTAGATCTTCTTAGAGACCTCATCAGGTTCATTTTCATCTAAGAAGGGGAAATCAAAGGTGTCCACCATGAAATCCTGATCAGATGGCTTAGATCTAAAGGTTCTTGCACCATTTTATTTTTTAGGGACCACTTTAAATGTTTTTATTTCTTCCTAGAAGGCCTTAAAGGATTTTTAAAATTATTTACATATGATTTCCCCATGCTTAGTTATGTAATGTACCCTATAATAGTCAGGTAATGCAATATCAGTAAGATTAATGTATATATTCATGTTAATGAAATATGGTTCATTAGCCTTATTATTATGAAAACTATCATTTTTAAATATATTAGTTGGCCTATTAAACTTTTGAAATGAGAAATTAGTACTAGAGTGTTCTCCAGTATTGCCCATTTATTTCTGCAACTAGAGGAAATCCAATGCTTAATTTCTGAACCGTTTTCAAGATGGACTCATTCTCATTTTTGGGAGTTTAAAAATTTTGTACCTAGTTATTATTATTAGATGGTACCAAATCCCTTGGATAAATTAGGATATATCCATTATTGGGATGAGTCAAGAATCATATAATTTGATTTTGAGTTGCATGATTTAATGACAATTAGGTCAGATTTGGGAGTTGCTTTAAGACTAGGAGATTTTGATTATTTTTTGGCAACAAGTTCATCATAGGTAAGTGTGGGTTTACATTTGGGACTAAATAAACCATTTTCTTTGGGGATGCCTTTTATTATTAATGATCATTTATTCATAATAGGTTTGGGCAAATGAAGCTATAATTGGGATAGACCTTTTTAGGAACATAGAGGTCATAGGATCTACTACATCTTTATAGATCCTTAGGGCTAGACATCATTGGGTTTATAGGGTTATATGGTCCTACTATACATGTTTTTAACTCTATCATTAAAGGACCTTATGGGTTCATTGGCATCAATTATAATAGTATTGAACTGATGGTAAATAACACAAGGACTAATAATTTTACTAAATTGATCAATAAAGACATTGTTAAAATCATTCCAACTTGTGATATAGTTATCAGCTAAATTTAAGAACCGTTCGTAAGTGGCATACTTAAAATTAAATAGGAACAACCTACATGCCACATCTTCATGCACAACATTAATAAATCTTAAAGAAACCTTAAAGGATTTTATATGTTTCTCAACAATCACTACACCTATTAGACTAAATGTGGGTAGGTATTTCTTAAGATTTCTTGGAAGATCATGAACCACCCTTGGTACATTAATTAAGGAGTCCCTTAACTATGTTATACTTGGGTGATGGTTGAAGGAATAGGTACCCTAAATTGGTGAAGCTGGAAAATATTTAGATCTCTTGCATGTACCTTTATCACGTTTGGCCTTCTTATGAACCTCAAGTTCAAGTAAAGGATCTTTGGTTTTTGAGTGTGATCTTGTTCTAAATTTAGGAAATTCCATCTTTAAATTCAAATATCCTACTTCAAATATGATGTATCAATTTAAACTCTATAATGAACAAGAGTTATACTTGCACAATGAGCTTATTTTGTAAAGGTGGTATGAAGAATTATGAAGGATGTTGATCTTTGATTGAATTTTCTCAAAGATGCATTCAACTACATGAATATGTTTTATATTTTAAATTATAATACTAAAGGATCTCATATCTATGAAAAATATGTCGACCTTTGATCAAAAGAAATCATTCTAACCTCAGATACTATAGATTTTTTAAATTTTAAAGCTAGATCTACCAAAAATAAACACTAATTTTCAAATAATACCAAAGGAAGTACAAAGATGTGTTTCAAACAAAAAACATCAATGATATTAATATATTCTAAGAAAAGTATTTACTCAAAATAGAAAGATACAATGATCTTTAGGTAAAACAAACTAAGACCATTAAAGGTTTAAAAAATTGGACCTCCTTCTAGTGCCAGTAGGAGCTATCATGTTGATGATTTTGAATGTACCACATGTGTCCTTAGTGCTTTAATAACACTTATCATTTTATAATTTGGAAAATTCAAGGCATGAGTTGTAGGTTTTTAAAATCTACTTTCTTGTGGTGAAATAGCAATAAAGCAAGATAATTATTCTATAATACTTGTATAATTTGGTGGTTGAGAGCCACCTTGGTCTATCTTTTATGAATCTTTGTTGGTGCTTATTAAATTATGCTCTTTTTGTATGATACAAACTAATCTAAATTAATGTTTAAATTGAGGCTAAAATGAATTGATCTTGATGCAAAAAATGGGGAGCAAAGAGAAGGGTAAGGTATAAAAGAAAAGGGGTCATTACCAGTTTTATCCTTGAACATTATGACAAAGTATAAATTTTAATTGAGCATAAATTTGAACCAATATATAATGTAAAATAGATTAAGCTTAGGTTTCACTATATATCTAGCAAACTTCAAAGGATGATGTGAAAGATCACATGTAAGAATTGGTTATTCAAATATTTACTACTTTGATCAAATAACATGAGCACATTTGAAAATAGTATATGATGAAAATGAAGAAGATAATGAACTTTCCAACTAATCTACATAAGCACAAATCATAAACCCTATGATTAGAAAATGTTACTCAGAATTCAAGACAACATTCTAAATCAAGACCTTAACTAGTAATTGAGAGAAAATCAATATTAGCAATTAACATCACACATGGATAATCTTTATAGAGTTCCTTGACTATATTAAATAATTTGATGATATAAAGCTGATTAAATTTTTTTTCCTTTTCACAATGGTGATAAATGACTTTACAGGAAGATCAAGTAGTATACTAATCAATTTATACATACAGGTGTATAAAGACAAGGATAGTTGTCCTTACAGGCTCTATGATACACATGTATTTTATAAAGTTATATTGACCTAGAAGCAAGTATGCTAACAAACTAGCATATGCCTTTACAAATCAAATATTCTAATATAAAATTCCATCTAATATATATTTTAATAATATATTTTTCTATCTTATTAGTGGGGCCCCTATTTATTTCTACAGGAGGCTCATGCCCCTCTCATGTTGTTCATCAACTAGCTCAATATCCATAGTAGGCTTCATGATGCAATCTTCTTCCTAGTCTACTAGCTCATCAAATTCTTGGTTATTCCTTACCAAGGCCTCCTTGATGGTTATATATATTTTTTTATCCTCTCACATGTATTAAATACCATATCCAAAATCTTGTTATTATCCTCCCTAGACTAGCCTTTATTTTTGCCTTGGACTTCTTGAGTCACCAAAGTGGCTCTATGTTTGAACTCCTCATCACTGATGAGACCAAGGGCATTAGGATATTTAGGATTGATGAACATGGTCCCAATAAATTTGTCACTTCTATTAATGAGTCCTTTATCATATTTTAGAATCCTCATCACCTTGGTATGCCAGGTATTCAAGCTTTGAACTTTATCAATAAGAATCCCCAAGATTATGCCTAAGTGTCTCATACTTATGGTTCTAAAGTTTGGGATATACCTTTTTGATTGAATTTTGATGAGCTAAGAAATCTTATTCTTTGAGGCCTTCCATTAGGTAACCAAGTCCTTGGCCAATGTATCATGGTTTTCTTATGCACTCTACCTCATCTTCATTGACTTTAATGCCTCACATATGTTTTAGAATGACTCATAAAGCATCTTAATCATGTCATCTAGTACTGATAGGATTTATTGGGTTTAGAAGTCCTCATTCTCCATTTTTAAATTCTAAATCCTTTATTTTATACCTTGGACCCCAACTTTAACTTATTATCAATGTGTTTCCATCAAGCTTTCCACATCTTCTTCATGTATTGTAATATTACCAAGCTATCATCCTATAATAGGGGTAAAACATACAAAATGTTACACCTTATAAAATTTGAATTCTTCTATCCCTACCATAGTTTTCCTAGTATTAATCCTCTCTAATCCTAGTGTCTCAGGATTGAAGTGAATTATGGTAACTAGTTCTTTGAACTTGGGAGGTTCTGGGACCTCCATGCCTAAACTATTAGAAGTTCCTAAAGCATCCATATTCTTATCTCATGAGCCTTGAGTGACCATAATTATTCTCTCTTTTTGTTCCTTCATTATAGCTTTTATTCGATGGTTTACATTATCAAGCACACCCATTTCATCCTTTGTCATGGCCCATGTGTGGGAAAGAGAAGGGATATTTTACAATTTACCATAAATGAACTAGTCACGAATGACTGGTCCATGGATTTTAAATTCATCAATAAAGAGTTTGAATTCACTAGTGGGATGAGTAAAGGTCAATCTATGTTTCTTTCTTGGTCTCATAAGGATGAATGCCAATTCTACCTATGTCTTCTCTTGAGAGTCTAATGGGACTAGTTTCTTCCATGTTACCTCGTTTTAAGGGTCCCCTTCTCCACATGAGCCATAAGATTATGCAAGATCCTTGAGGGTAGCCTCAAGTGTCTCTTTTATCTCCAAGGAAATCATGTTAATAAACTAGATTGGAGAAGGTGGTTTCTATTGCATGGTTGAAGTTAAGGGTCCTTCCCCAAGTCCTTCTTATAATCTTACCTCTCTAACTTTATCATTACATTTTGATTGATAATTCCAAATTATCTCAACCTACTATTAGAATTTCTAAATTTTCCCTACTTGAGTTTGCTTATGAGCTATCATAGATGGACCTAGTAGTAAATGATACTACAAGTGGTGAATTTTCCATGTTTCCCTAGATGGCTTATTTTCTTTGACTAATGTATGCTCTATCTTGATGTTGTGACCATAAACCCTAGCTAATACTTCCCCATAGTTCTTGGCTCCAATGTATATGGTTTCATGGATAGACAGTTGGTGTACATACTTAAGCTTGAGATTTTTATCCTTTAGATTATCTCCCACCTTATTCATGGGATCCCACATTTTGAGTTCATCAGGTTGAAATCCAAACTAATTCTTGTGTGTGACCATAACTTTAACTTGGTTATAATCTGTAATTAGGATTTTCCCAATGTCCTAGGGAAAGGGGTGAAGCAGACCTTTCTTTTTCTCTTTGTAAGCCTTATCAATGCTAAGGATGAGTTGGGAGGAATTATCCTTCTTAGTGAGATTATTTAGGACATACACTATTAGTATATAGGGTTGTGACATGATTCCTTATATCTTGATGATTGTGCAATCAAGGTAATACCATACATCCCCCATTATTTTAACCTATCTCTTGATGATGGGGTAGATCCTAGGCATTAGAACACCTATGATAGCTTTAACTATTACTGGGAAAATGAAATCATAGATAAACTACATGTGATTTGGGTAATTTAAGTTATGCAATTTTGACTAGTAGTGTGATATAGTTGTCCTACCTTTTGGGGATCAATTTTAATTCTAGAAAACGTAGGTCAGGCCAAAAGGGATTCTAAGAGGTATGCCATCATGTATAATTTCTTGGAAGTATTTATCTTAATGTCTATGAATTATTTGGCCAAGAAGGTGGTGATCAAATCTCATATTAGAGGGGTAAGTTTCAAGGGTTCTAAATATGTGAGGCTCTCGATAGAGTCATGGTCTTAGGATGGAGTCTAGGTCATTGTTACAGGTCCATTCTCTCTCATTTATAGAAGGTCCACATGGGGAAGAGAGATATTGTAGTAATTTTCAATAGCAACAAGGGAAATGAATGCCATATATTTTGAGTTACCATTACCAATAATCCATTTACTGTTAATTCTAAAATCAATAAAAATTGGGGCAAGGACATCAATACAATGCATTAACTCAATTTTTATCATGGCATGGTGGAGGCCGACCATCTGGATTGAAACCATGTCATTGTATCATATTTTGTTGATGAGATTTATTTGTTATTCCCTTGATATGGGCTATAATTCTTCTATCATGAAGAAAATATTAGACAAATCTCTAATTCCATGGATGTTTAATGCTACAAGGTCTAATTTTATATCTTTGAACACTGACCCTCATTATTACTTATTAAATAAAACTTTAATTCATATTTCAATTATTGTTTTCTAGTATCCATGGTCTCAATTTCTTGATTTATTCACACCAAATCAGAAATGATATTTATGAAATCCCCTTTGTGCTTAGAAAACATAACAAAGTTGTCTTTTGGTTGAATTATATCAAATTTAGCCTGTTGGATCACTTTATACAAGGTCTAGGTTTTGGATCTTTATTGGTAGAATATATCCAATCTTTCACTTATACATGTTATAGATATGATTTGGGCCCTTACCTTTATACCTTTGTGTTTCTAATCCCATGATATCTTTAGTTTAATCCTTTTCTACTTGCATGGAGCTTATGTGGCACTAGTATTTATCATTCATGGCATTTTTCATAAATTTCATTTGAACACTAACCATTGGTATTTAAAAATACCTATTTTATTTTCACTTCATAGGATGAAAATATTAGCTTAATGTGAGTTAGTGATCATGATCCAAGTCCTTCTTTTTGATTGGTTCATTGGTATTAAGCCCTATGGTTATGAAACTTGGCATCTCTACATATCTTCCTTGTGCTCCAAATACTTTGGTCAATAGATCATCAAATGGGTATCAACCACATGGTAAGCTTATAGGATTTTGAAAAGTCATCAGGTTATCTTCACACCATTATATCACATCTAGTGAAAAGGTGTGAATCATAAGATCTAAAAAATGTTTGATCATTAAGTTAGCTCATTATTAAAGTTAAGGCTTAGGCTTACATTCCTTAGGTTAAGGTTTATTTAATATTTACCAAGTACTAGACAAATATTAGGTTAGGGATTTAAACCTAAGTGGTGATTAAAAAGGGGCAAGGTATGGACATTCTAGGCTAAATTTTGTGTTGTGTTTAGTAACACCAAGAAAATATAAGGCTAAAATATATATGTCATGTGTCATGAACCATACTCAAAGTAGGTTCACCATGGGATGCTGATATGTAAGTGTTTATATAATGAGTTCATGGTTTGAGGTATATTATGCAAAATGTAATGGAAGTATTAAGTCATAGACTTAGGTTTGGTATATAGCATTCCTTTTACAAGTCCAAGCCTTCCATTACAAACATATTTTGAGTATTTTCCCTAGCCTCTAGGGTTCCAATTTAAAATAGGATTTTGGGATGTAATTTGAACCTTTAAGTAAGATATTTCATTAGTTGAAATTGATGGTCTCATAGCCATCAAATACACTCTTTGAAGTATCTATTGATGGTCACATGAATTTCAAGTTTAAACTAGTTAAAGTTTAATTTTAATACACTTAAATTTGATGGTCATGTAGGCATCAAGTTTACCTTTTCAAAATTTTGGGTGATGGTCACATGAACATAAATTTTATTTTCATTAAAAAATTTAGTTCTAAATTTGAGTTTGCCACTTGGCATTCCTATGGATATTCCCAAGGTCTTGGTGTTACTTTATTCTATTGGATCAAGTCTCACGATAAAGTGAGAACCATTGATCATGATCCAAGCCCTTAATTTTGATTGGTTATAGTGTTAATTGGGTCCATATTCCTTTAAATTACTACATGTAATGGCACCACATGTCCATCTTTTAGGATCCCATTGTCCTTTTTAACTTTTCAACTACACTTCACTTCATCCAATCAAGTCCCATGATAAAGTGATAGTTATTAGATCATCAAAGATGCATGCTTCTTAAGCCAAAGTTTGGGTTTTAATCACACCATTAGATCAAATACAATAATGAATTTATGGCTAAAGGATTTGTAAAACATGAGGAACGTAATTTTATAACTATGGGAACATAAAAAACTTAAGCTTAACATGCCAAGACTAAGGTCACGATTGTATTAATAAATACTTCATAGCCTTAGTATTAAAATTTTAGGCTTAAGTTAAGAAATATTAAAAGGGACCCTAGACATGAACATTAGTTAGGTTATTAGGAAACTTTTAGGGAGATAAATATATTATTAAAGGGATCAAGTTTCTTGGTTGAGTTGTGTTGAAAAACATGACTTAACTAGGAACATGTGTTTCATACTTAAAGTCCCTAGGTCGATTTCTAAAATTAGTTATGACTAATTTCAGTTCCCACCTCTATTCACACCTAAATTAAGGGTTTGATAGGGATTTTGAACATAGACTCCTTAGGATTACATGCCATATAACCTATAACTAAGATCCTAGTGAACACTATTAGTATAGCTAGTTCATACTAAAATAGAATTAAACCATATAAGATATACTTAAGCAAAGTAGATGGCCTTTAAACATCCAACACAAAATTTGACATGATGAAATTTCCATGTTTTATATTCAAGACTTCTCAAGGGTCCCAAATCAATAAAATGGGGGTATGTTGGTCACAACACCATGTTAATCCAGATTGTGAAGGATTGAATAATCTTCATAAGGGTGTAGGTTTGAGTATATAACAATTTTTTGCATGCTTAATGGGACCAAGGTGAATAGTATTATAAGGATTTTTGGTATTTTTATTATACATTTCATCCTTTGGAGGCATTCAAAACATCAATGGAAACTCTAAGCTCAATCTACTAGTTCTAGCAGCCCAAGCACTAGTTCAAGTATGTTGTGTTTTCAATTCACTATCTTGATGAAGTTTGATAGCTAGATTTGAAGATAATTTTCATTTTATAATTTGATATCAGGGTTATATTGATCCATACCAGTCATATCATGATCTTAATTAGCCTTATAATAATCCTAATTAGTCTTGTCATGAACCATATTAGTCTTATGCTTGTCCTACTTTTCCATCATATGATTAAAATTGTATACCTCAGTAGCCTTACTAAGATTGCAATAGTCATAATCACCTCCTCCTACTACATTTACAACTCAAAATTATGTTTCCCCTACCATATCCTTATTAGATTTCAATCGAAATATTCTAAAATCTAAAGGGTCGATGAGAAAATGGGATAGATAATTAGATGTGATTCATTTTTACCTTATAGAGAAGATGTGAAAGTTAGTATATATGTTATAGGATAAGTGGGTAATAGTTGGAGAGGAAAATTAGTATGATATAACTAATAAATTGTATGAAATGAGCACCTTGATCCAATATTGGGTATAAATATTAGTGAGGTTGGAGAACCAAGAAATGCAACCCAAACAATCCTATCCATCAGCTCCTACCCTTAGTCAACATTCTTGTGTTTCAAGTTTACTTCAAGATACACCTACCCCTCCTAAAAAGACAAGGATAACATCATATTATACACCTTCTTGGGATATGATTCCTAGTTACACTATTCTTACTCTTATGGATGAATCTCCTTCTATCCCTCTTCAACATCTTACCCTTGTGCCCATTCAAAATAAAAAAAATTGATGAGTCTCTAAGGAAGCTTGTAAGCTTATAAAATCTTGTATCCACCCCTAAATTTACAATGCATCTTTCAAAGGAGGCTCCTAAGTCCAAGGTTCTAATTTAGAAACTAGTGGTTGAGTCATGGGAAAAGAAGAATGCATCATGCCTAGATCAAGTGAAATAATAATAAGTTTTTGAGGCCATACCAAATAAATTCATAAGTTATAAAGAGACTCTTCATCGACATACTCAAGACCAATAGGGAGAAAGAGTTTTAGAATTCAATCCAAGGGAGTTATTAATCTTCCAAAATATTTTATATACTCCTCAAGTATTAGATGCCTATGAGTCTAAAAGCACATTGGAGGTTAGTAAGTTGAATTTTGAGAGGATAAAGAAAATTAAAATTCTCTCATCCTTACCCAAGAGCCTCTCCAAGAATCTTTTAATAATCCTAAAATAAAAATCCCATGTTGGTAGGACACTCTTTCAAGTATTAAGCCATCCAATTAACTCTCTTTCCCTCCCACCCTTTCCTTGTATAAAAATTAATATGTTAATTTGAGGGAGGAAGATGAACATCTAGATGAAAATGATATTTTTTTAAGCAAGATAAATAAAGTAGTAATCTTTTAAAGTCTTGATGAGGTTTCATCTATAAGAGATACTCAAGAGACCCCTAATAAATATGTTGTAGTGAATATTATAAATAATTCATCATTATCATTAATCACCATGACAAAAAAGAAATCATATTAGACTTGAAGTTTGAAAAGCATGATGATTTAGCTCTCTCTTGGAATGATGAGCTTCCATTCTTCATGGATGAAGAAGAAGATCAAACTAGTCCTCATAGATTGAGCCTTGATAAACAAGATAAATATAACTCATAGCAACAATTGTATGATGACTTCATGGGAGAGCTTGAAGTGTTTACTACATTTGTATGTCTTCAATATCAAGAAGATAAGACTGATAAGATAAAACATGAGATATATCTTGAAGCAACTAATGATGACTGGTAATATTTAATGAAATTGAAACTAAATATGAAATAAGATTTAATGAAGACACTTTGGTTACTAATCCTATTGAGCATCATGAAAAAGTAGTAGAGGTTAAATAATTAAAAAAACAACTAGACCATTGTTCAATTGAAGCATTTGGTCAGATCATCATCCTTAAAGATAATTGGATGAATAAAGTTGAAATGGATCTCAATGAGAAAGGAGATGAATTTGAACAGGTTGATTTCCACTCGCATCATGATTGAATATTTGATACTCTTGATATCCATACAGCTCTTGAGGAGAATGATGAAGCTGATATTCAATTTTGTTTCATTAAAATTGACCAAAGTAAGGAGGTAAAAGATGATTGGTAGTAATATATTAAGTCTCTTCAAGAGATTGAAGGACTTTCTAAGGATAGATATCCTATTGAGCATGTTTATGAGGAGTTTGATCAATAAATACCCATTAAAGACCATGATGTATGTTGGATTGAATATTCAAATCTCTTTGATGAGATTGACAAAATTAAAGTAGATAATAAGAAGAATTAGGTCATTAAAGGTTATATAGAGACCCAATAACGATGCATATATGCTATATCATTAGATCATATTTCAACTAATTAGAAGTATGGATTGGATCTTGAAGTACCAGATGAGTATGTCTTCATAGGTGATTGGTTTATTATTGTTTAATCACTTCAAGACATGCCAAGAGTTGGTATTTAAAAATAATTTCCTATCAAGCACTATGTCTGATAGTCATCTTGTTTCTCATCCTTTCTCATCACATAAATAAGATGATATTATAAAAATTCAATTTGATCTATGAGGATCAATCTTGGTAGGTTAGTTTATACATAATAGTTTGCTTATGTTTGTTGTGTTCCCTAAGAGATTTATAGCACAAACGTAGTGTGTGTCTTGTTGGTGATTTGTATTTCTTGTGTTTGTTTTTCTCATTTTTTTTGCCTTCAAGGTCAACAATTGTATTGTATTCTTCAAGAGTTTTTATCTCTTATCAAGGTTTAATCATATGTATTTCAAAATGTGAGAGACTCTATCGACCTAAAAGAGATGCAATGTTACTAGTTCATAAACATAGAAGGCATGATTCCTAGCTAAGTCACCAAAATTTTGACAAGTTTGATCTCATGGGTCAGACTTACACCCCTATAATTTCAAACTTTACTTTTCATGCTTCTACAACCTTTTTCATAGCTTTGTCATGCTTATGATATATTCAAATGGTTTTAGTAAGGTCTTATCAACATTTTTTAAGGTAATATCTTTGCCAATATTATTAATGACATAAAATAAAATCTAGTGGGTCTTAGGGATTTTGAATGATGTGTCAAGATGGTGTATATTCTATCAACTCAAGTATTTTCACTTGGTCACTTGGTTTAAATCTTGTTAATCATGTTTGATGAAATTAAGGTATTTTAGCAAAGTTTAAGGTTTTTGGAGAAACCTGTATTTCAATTGTAACTAAATTAATCCTTTATAAGGTGATTTTATTTCATGGATCATTAAATAATATGATTATAAAGTCATTTAAAGTCATATAAGGTCTTATATTGATATATTTTCTCTACATGAGGTCATCTAATATAAATTAACTTTCTTTGCACATGGAAATGTTTATAATGGCTATAATTCCTCTTCAAAGATGGTAAATAAGGATTAATCATACCATTAAAATTATAACAGCATTAAAATGAGTTTTTAAATTACTAATGTTAGAATTAAGTCAAAATAATGGTTTACATGTTAGAACTATTCAATTTTGATTCAAAAATGGGCAATTTTATGAGTTTGTATGGAACTAGGGTATTCACTAGTAGGTGAAAACACATTAAAAGTGAATCTTGGTATTTTAAAGGTAATATCCATGATTTTACATCTATCATAGGTCATAAAAGTGCAAAAAATGTTTCCTTCTCTCTATTTCTCCATTAACAAACTTTTGAAGGCAGTTTTCATGTTAATAGTATGGATAGAGGAGAGAGATTTGGAGGCTAAGATTTTTTACATAGGAGGGGGTCTTAGTAAGATTAAATTTTTTGGTAATTTTCATTAGATCAATCCCCTCTCCTTTATGAATAATTTAAAAGAAGGAATGGTAGTCTAAAACTATAAGTTAACCACATAGGTTCATTATTTCTCCTCAAAATGGTAGTTTGATGACGGTTTAATGTATGAGAGAAATTTTAAATTATGTAAGAGTATATTAAATTTTTTAATGTATGTTCCTCTAAACCTTAATTAACATGTTTGGGCACAAGAAGATAATAAATCTCTACATTAGCCTAATTTATAGGTTTTATACTTAAGGATGAATTATTTTACATAGGGTTCAATGAATATAAATGTTTTTAAATGTGTGTCACCATCCCCCCAGACCATTAATGTCCTTAAAATAATATTTAAACTTTATCTTAACATCTATAAGTGGTATTTTATTATTTAACCCATGGAATCTGTGATGGGGTTTACCTACATAAATATGAGTTGGGGAGGTTTTGTATTTCCTTGTCAAAATTAAATGAAAATTTGAATCTCATAAGGAATGAAAGGATCCAATGAATTTATGTTCTCATCTATCAACAAAACAAAACTGTCATCATATGAAGTCCCAAACACAAGAATATAGACTTGTAATCACATAGACCTATAGGTTTTCATTATATAATAACTTCAATAAAATCCATCAAGTTTAGAGTTTGGTAACCTAAAAGTGAATTCAATATAGTTTCCCTACCTATGGCTAATTTCAACATCACTGTAGGAAGTGTGATGCCAAGTTTTAATCCCAAGACAACTTAATGAAACCTATAGCCAAGGGGATATGTATAGGTCTATCAAACATATAGGTTAACTAGAGACAATAAATTTGAATTATATAGTGTTATATGATGGTTTCAACATCAAGAATCATGATATGATATAGATAATATTTGACTTCAATGGATGGTTCAAAATTGATGGGAAAAGGGCCTTAAATGACAAATAAACTCTTACAAACTTTCTTGTAAACCTATAGGCAATTAGGTTGAATATGACATTATTTTAAATAGATTTGATCACTATCAGGGAGCTAATGTTTAGTTCAAATGATAAGGTTTAAAAGGTCAATAATCAAAATAACCCAATCACACCTACAACCAAAAATGTTTTGGCATAAATAGTGAATAAAGATGATGCAAAGTTATGTGGTGGGGTGAAATTTTAGGTGAATGAAAAAGTGTATGGAATATATAAATATAATAGGTTATTTAAATTAATTTTATTTTACTCATAAATTATCACTAATTCTGTGTTCATAGTAACTCTACCCAGTAACACATACATGCCTATCTAAGGCCTCAAATTGGTTTATAAGCATGAGATATTTATGTGCTTTAAAGTTATATCTATAGTGAAAATAAGGTATACACTCTACCTTTGGATTATTATAAACTCAATTGATGAAATTTGATCAAAATAATCAATGATTAATAGATGAAAATTTTGACACACGGGCCGACCTATAAGCTTACACTCAAGCTTATTTAAGAGTTCAACTATCTGTCAAGTATAGATATGAATATGTAGTGTATAATAATTAATTTTTTTGGTTAATATGAATATACAAGGTATAATTTTATTTAAGATCAAATACACTTAAAATAGGAACAAAACAAGATGACCAAGAAGGACTCCCTAAATCCTACATATACAATCCATTGAAGACTTATAGGTCTACTCTAGAACAAATTGAAGAGAAAAAACTTTACGAATAAAATTGGATTTATAATGGTCAAAAAGTGTGTATATTACCTTAAAAAATACTTACTTAACATTTTGATCAATTGAAAGAGGATAAAGCCTCAAGGAATAGACTTCTAAGGTCAACAAACTCAGGTTGCCTATTAAACCTTAAGTGGTAAAGAATCAAGGTTTCAAAAATTTTATAAGGTTTATGATCATGTAATATAATTTTGAATCATTTAATTAATAATTTAAAACTTATTTAAATCATTTCTTCCCATTATAATGTATTTTGAGGTCGTAGGACCCAAAATGACCTTTCTCAGCCTTCATACACAATCAACTCTACCTAAGAAGTTGAGTTACAAAGATTAGATATCCTTGGAGAAAAAAATGGTTGAATATGTATATGGGGTAGATTTAATAAGTTTTATTACTTTAATTAAATGTCATTATTTCATGGTTTGAGGTCCTATACAGTATGAATCATCACTAATAGAGAAACCACTTTAAAAAACCTCTTTTTATCTTGTAAAGAACTTGTTAAGGTCAAAAAATTTATTGGATCATATAAGAAGTTTTTCATGGAGATAAATGGTGT
The DNA here is from genome assembly GCA_037957365.1 of Torreya grandis. Lineage (NCBI taxonomy): Eukaryota > Viridiplantae > Streptophyta > Pinopsida > Cupressales > Taxaceae > Torreya > Torreya grandis. The sequence goes on along the minus strand of JARHVA010005980.1, from coordinate 239,615 downwards.
TTTGGGATTATTTATGGGTCTATATAATATCACCCAATTGAATTATAATCTATAAATAGTGCTTCACCTCTATGAACCAATGTTAAGAAAATTGCTCTTGAACCCTCTTCAACCCTTCATAGTAACTTGATGGAGGAGTTTAGTCCTAAAATGTCTTATAATGAACTAAATTTAGATTTAAATCATATTAGTGACCTTATAAGGTCTATTACACATCTTATCAAAGAATAGTTGGCATGTGAGAAGGTACAAATGTACATAATTGTATACAAATGCATTATTATAGGTGCCTATGTGAAGAAACAAGATATGGGTTTACTTTAAAAATAGGTATATATGTCAATTGATAGTTTATAAAGGTAAATAAACATTATAAAAACCTCTTAAATCATCATATGGAGTTTTATTATCTCTACAAGTTGGCTACTTGGTCAAAATGTGAAAAAATCAATTTTGCAAGCTAAAAGGAGAGGTTGTAAGCCTATAAATTTATTATAAAGGCCTATCATCATGAGTTTTAATTTTAAATGGTGTTATAGACCTAAATTAACATATAAAAATCATAAAAACCTCAAAATATCATGAAAAACACTTCAAATGCCTCTCAAGCCTATAGAAACACCTACACTAGGGTTTTTGGCCATTTCATTATTCACCCATCCTTACAAGGTATCAAGAGATAAAAATTGACATGTATCATGGTATTTTAATTTTTTATTTTAATAAAAAACTTATTATAATTTTCATACATGTGGGACACCATTTGAGCAAAAACTCAATTTCTAGGCAAGAAGGCCTAATTAAAGAGAGAAAATGGGTTAAAAAGGACAACTATACTCAGAGTTAGGTTAAAATTTTGGAATGAAAATTTAAGAGGATATTTGGTCCTCAAATATGTGCTTATTTATCCATTAAAATCAATATATTATTTTTCACAAGGAAGTTTACCTATTTTGATGGCTACAAGGAGTTGAGAGAAAAATAAGATAAAGGTGCAAAATCAGATCTCTTGAACTATTTTATGTCTCTAAGTGTATTGGTTCAAGTATGTTATTATGTTGATAAGCCATCCATAGATTAAAATTGTTTCATCAAATCAAAATCAACTTTTATAGCTTTTACGCGTCATTGTAAAAGAAATATTTTAAAGTGGTAAAATCACCAAATTAATATATAAAATCTATTCAACATGATTTTCAAGGTGACCTCTATCCTTTATGAAACTTGGTAAGAAATAAAAATTCAATATTATAGTTAAAATAAGTTTTTAAATGGTTGAAGGAGTCTTCAATATCCTAGGAAGAGGCCTTTCCTCTATCCTATGCCAACCATGAAGATAATGTCAAAAATGCATTAAGAGACTTATAACAACCCCAACAAGGTGGAGAGGCCTTATAAATAGATGTGGATAAGTATTAAATGGATTTTATTGAATACTTAAACAAGAAATAAGGACCTATTTTCAAGGAGGATAATTCTTCATCAAGAATATAGGTGCATTCAAGCAAGAATATATGCACACGAATGGTTCAAACCCTAAGAATCAATGATAAGAATCAATTATAATCTAACCTATACACAATATTTGAAAAAAATAAGAAGAGATAATTAAAAATGTACATCATAAGAGTTAAATTATGACTAGGTAGTTAATCAGCCCTAGTTTCTAGGCTTTTGTCTTTGTCTCTCTCCTTTCTCAATTTTTTTTAATTATGCCTAGTTTTTGCATTTTAAACATCCTTAACCTGAGATATAATATATCCATACTTATAAAATCACTTTTAATTGGTTTTATGAACTGAATAAGAATGAATTTGGCCTCCTCAATGCTTGTAACTAGTGTATGCCCATGGTTTGTAAATGAATGCCAGTGATAGTGGATTCTTCCTTACATTTATCCTCTTTTATGAACCTATTTTTAGGTTGTTAATAATTCATATAGGTTAAATAGTGTGATTTAATAGCTCTATATGTTTGGAAAGTGTAATCTTTCTTTACTGTCTTTGAGAGACCTATTGATCAACTACCTTAGATCATGCATCAAACTAAGCCTCTATGTGAAACATTGATATTTGGAGATTCCTTATTTGAGAGGTAAAATCAAGTTCATGTCATAATTAGTCTCCTTAGATCATATTATATAGGTGATGAAAGGATACATTTTGGTGTATCACCCCCTTAAGTAAATTTTATTTTAGGTTATTTTCCTCTCTTTTCCCTTGCAAGCTAGTAGTGTAGTGTAGAAAGCCTAATTGATACATGAAGGGGAGATGGCCCTTAGAATATAGAAACTTAAATCAACCTATTAGGCCACCCATATCATATTATTTTCTCCATGTTACTCCAAACTATGAAGGCTTTAACAACCTTCACAAGAGTGCATATTTGACTAGATAATAATACATATGCTAAGTTTAACTAGTGATAATTAGTAAAGAATTTGAACAATGAGTACTAATGATCAATATATAAATATAAATATATATATATATATATATATCCATGAATAAAATAGAATTTAAATTATATAATGATATAACCTATTATTATCAACTGTGTATGAGATACCACCAATTGGGCATATGTATGAATGAATAAATCTAGATCAGTGTATATGCACATACTGGGTAGATGATAATAAGTGTGGATCATTGTGGTGGATTTGGGTCCTTTATGTAATATTTAAGCACTAAAAAAATAAGTGAATTATATGTATGATAAAAATTGACTATAATAAGATATCTATCAATATGTAATATCTATAAAGTAGTAGAAATGTAAACATAAAAATTCATAGAATTTATATATTTTGTGTTTTTTGAGTAGTATTTAAATGTTTTTGTATTTTGACATTTTATATTACTTTTTGTGTTTTATGGATATAATTTATGTAAAATTAAATTAAATTAAACTATGTTCAATGAGTGAGAGAGATAAGGAATTATTTATAAGATTAGGAACCACACTAACCAATGAGTCTCACGGGAGACTCACTATCATCGTGACTTGTGTCAAAAATAAGAACTATAATCTATTGTTTAGTGTGAATGCTATATTGTAGTTGAACATTGTTAGAGTATCAATCTGAGTATTTTTCATCATCAATACCATAATATTATTCAATATTAAAATCATGATAACCTAGAATGCTAGAGGGAATTCCATCATACTATGGAGTTAACTTTTTTGAGTTGTGTTTTGGCATATTAATTTTGAGTTTTCCCTTCAAAACAATGAATATTGTAGACACACGGTGTTGTGGAGGATATTTTACCAAAACACATATTTTAAGAATGCTTATTTATGTATAATGATTTTGAATATATAACTTAAGATATTGATCTTTATGTAATGTTTCGTATGTATCTATATGCTTTACCTTGATAAATTGTATATGTGACTGATGTGCTTTAGGATGTTCAATAAATCCTAAACCCTTTTGACTAATTTTATCAATTTTTAGAATAGGATTAGTGATTCCATGGGCCTATTTTCCCAAACCTTGACTATGACAATCAAGTTGTTGTAGATATTTGTGACCAAAATTATACCATATTAAACATTGAGCCTCATTTTGGAGAGGTATATTTTCTTGACTCATATGTGTTTATTGTACTATTTCTTGATTTGATTTTGTTTTTTAAAAATCACTTTATTTTTAGTTATGATTTGGTAGCCATTTTCTTACTATTTCTAAATTTGGCCATTTTTGAATTGGTAGATGTGGAATTATATATTGTGTGGATGAAGTGTCATTGTGAGAGTCATTTTTATCCATTATCTATTTCATTTTCATTTTCAATGTGAAACATTAATCGGTGTGGTACCCATGTATTCTATGATATGCATAAAAAATTATGGATCTCCTCATTAGGTGTAGAGGAGGTAGGTTGATCAACACATATTTAATCATTTCACTTATTATCTCACTTGAAATCTTATTTAATCTTTGAAATATTTTTGAATCACTAGTCATATATGTACTTTTTTTATTTCTTGTTTTGATATGTAACATTGTTTGCCATAAATTGACTAGGGGAAGATTTATATACATCATTTACACTATTGTGCCCTAGAGGCCTTTGTCTTGTAAATTAATTCTCCAATGTTGTAATATTTTATTATGATTTTGTAAATCTAAAATTATATTACTTATACTCTTAATTTTATCACATAGAGTCTCACAACTACAAACCCTAGTTATTTATTTATTGAACATGTATACACACACCCCTATAGGAAAGAGGTGTGAATAGGTTGAGTATGTGGAATAGTTACACTAGAATAGGTTGCTTCATCTCATAGAGGAATGATAAAATGGACCTATTTAGATGGAAATTAGTTATCACCCTCATGGAGATGAGGAGGAGAAGGAGATTATTTTCTATGCATAAAATATGACATTATAAGTTGAAACATACTCACTATCTTATGTTTTAAATATCCTATGTGTGTAATGGTTTTCTTGTTAATGAAATTCCACATAGGATAGAGATAAAATTATATAATATATGACATATATTACAATTGATAAAAAAACATCATATATACATGTGTTTATGTCTTTTCTGAGTCCATTCCAAATTAAAGGGAACAAATGAAAAGTGATTAAGTTCTATCATTATGATCATTATTATATAAATTAAAAGATATTTGAATCTAAAATATGGGTATGAATAGAAAAAGGATACAAATCATAAGTGTGTATAGGGTTAGGGTTGTTTGAATTAAATCTAAAATTTAAATTATATCTAAATAAATTAAAATCATAATATGAAATTGATTTAAACAACTAGGATGTCTAGAAAAATCAAAAAATGAGAAGTTTGTAACCCTGATTTATTGCAAAAAAAATTTATTAATGAAAACTAAGGTTTGAAGCAATATTCAAAGTAAGATAGGTTTACGAAATGATTTAATCTTTTAGGGTTTTACCAATGTAAATCCTAAGTTAGATTAAAATAATTAGATGTCTAAATAAATTTAACAATATGCAATAATTAACCACTAATTTGTTTTGGATTTAGAATTATTATGAATATATAAAAATAGTAATAAATATGCATATAATAGAGAATTATCTAGAAAGTGACTGTAATGGAAGATCTAGGTTCTAAAAATGAGGTTTTGGATAGGTCTGAGTGTCATCAATAGGGTCTTAGGATCTTATTCATCATTAGATGATATATTCCCACCTAGATAGCAGCACCATGTTATTATAGTGTCTTGAAAGTGGTGTTAGTGTCCTCTTTATAGGATTGTTCCTATTTTTTAGAAGCACCTAATACTTTGTTTTTGGGTTCTATTCTTGCACACACAAAATTTAAAACTCTATATTATGCCTAGAAAATAAAATTTAGTGTGTAAACCCTAATCTTCCTTGAAATTATGGCATGAGAAATAAATGTGTGTTCATTATTAAGGTAGGCTATACATCCTCAATATCCCCTTTTGAATATATTTTCCTACATACCAATACTCTAAGGAGGGATAAAACTCGATTTAGTTTTCTCACCTAGTGTTTGGTGCAAGTGTAAGTGAATGCTAGAATGAAAGTGGTATTAAATGCCTTGAGTGTTATTGAGCTTTGAAAATTTTGAATTCTAGGCTTATCGATGCTGTAGATGATAGTATTGATAAGTAGGGAAAAATAGGAATAAATTAACTTAATTTTTCTCAATTTATTTATTGTTTAGAAAGGCTTTTGAATCTATATTCCATATAGTGAATAGAGGTAAAACAATCTTGTATTTATAGAGATTTGTAGCTCTTTTAGACAATAAAATGTAATTAGGATGATATTAGGAGGGGCGCATATTTAAAAAAATATTTTTTTGGGAGATTTAGGTCTAGGGAACCTAACTCCCAATTGGGGACACTAGTGCCATGTGGTTCTAGTATCCTTAGTGTGCTGATAATGTCCAATTGGAAGACTACTAAGCACACTAGGTTGGAATCTCGGAATGATATCTTAGTAATATGTTTGGTATATAAAATATGTCTATGATTTTCATAATGACTAAAAGAGTGTGGAAAATTATCTATGATAGGTCCAAGCATAAGCTAGAAATAGGTTACCTCAAGCAACACTCTTATAATCCAAATAACACTTTTAGGTGATTACACATTTCCATCATGTTTCTCACTTCTTATTTATATTAAAATGGATGTGGTAATTCCATATCCATTATGGATGGATATATATATATATATATATATATATATATATAGTAATAGGTATATATGTGATTGTATATTGATTTACTCATGTTTATTGTATGTTAAAGGGAAAATTATACTCTAATTTTTTGTCCAAAACTATTTATTTTATTTTAAATATTTGTTCATGTCACAACTATCATTCAGATGGTTTCCTTATATTTATATACATGGGAATTACCTTTGGAGACACACCTTTGTTATTTCACATCTTAATATATCAAGATAATTATAGATTCAAATTCAAAACTCATTCTAACTTACATACTATAATTTTATTAATGCTAAGGTATTCAGTAAATTAAATCAATTAAGATATTGACTATTATGTGAGATATTCATTGATTTCTCATATCATTCTATAGGAAAACATATTGTAGGAAATTAGATGTGACTTTTTATAATATTGAATTCTTAGGGAGGGAAAATAATATTGAAGCACATTTATTCAACTATACACATGGATATTGTAGTTTCAATAACACACCATTGAGGGATTTTTTAATAGATACTTAAAATAAAAATGCCTATTAATTAACCTACATTCATTAGTCTTATGGTCTTACAACATTTTAATTTATATATTTATTAATAATAAATAAACAAAGGCACTCATGTAATATATTACCACTTATGCTATTAATAATTATAGGTAATTAGATATTGACACATCTAGTGGACAAGATAGCTTCATAAATGGAATCATTTTTATGGATTTTTAAAACCATTGTATATCCCAAATATTAGAAGTGATTTTTTATTTAAGGTTAAAAACCAAACACCCTTGGTCCAAATAATTAAAATAAATAATGAGGGACACTTTAGAGTATCTATACAAGAAATGATATCTCATTATATTTAACAATAGATAAGGTACCTCCCTTGGATAAACCATTCATAAATATCCACCTTATGAAGAGAAAGAATATGTTAGATCCCTTGTCCCATGGAATAAGGTGATATGATTTTTAAGTGGGAAATAGACCAAGGTTGTCCTTTTTAAATAATGAATATATTTGATATACATGGAGTCTGTAATATGACAAAATATTGAATAGGATTGATATCCATGAGGTTTAACATAGAGGATAGAAATATAAATAGAAATAGAAAGGATTGATATGAGAGGAAAATAGGAAACATAAAATCCTTAAACAATATTTAACACATCAATTAATATGCCAACACATTATCAATGGTCACATGTGATATGGGACAAAAAAAAAATTAATTTATATGTTAAGACATTTGATAATCAATTTTTAATATAAAACTATGTAACTAGTAAAACAAATGCATAACTAACAATCTTATTAAACATATATTTTCATAGTTCAATGGAAAATTCCATTTGAATAATATATGTGTTTTGAAATACTTAAATTTTTTATTTTGAAAAATTACATAACAATTAGCATCAATACTCTATAAATAAACAACCTTTAACTTTTAGTTATCCTAAATTACATTGGCACAATTACATTGGAGTATGCCAAAGAAAATTTTAGAACATGAACTGTGGGTTACATTGATATGTGTAAGTGAGATAATTTATAAGGAAATTATATTGAATAAAATTTTATTAGTGACATAGATAGGAAAAGTAATAAACTCAGTGGATGAAATATTTATGACATAAATCTAAAAGGAAAAATAGTACATAGTCACAAACACCAAATAATATATGAAGAAAATATTGAATCATTCAAGTTATAATATTAGTGTTGAGGATATTTAAGTGTTTCAAAACACTCTTGAATTTCATGTTGATTCCCCAAAAATAAATTAAATGGTATTGAATAGAAAGTGTACTTGAGTTTATAAGGAAATGCACTATATTTTTTGGAGTTTAACTTTATTTTAGAATATACTCTCTAATATAAAAATGTGAGTTCTTTTTATTTTTTTTAAAAATATGTGGTGTTTTATCCAAAAAATTTAATGAACCTAAGTTTAATAATAATTATATAATCAAAACTATGATCCCAAGTTAGTGTAGCAATGACTAGATTAATTCTCACTCTATAAGTTACTCATTGTCGTTTCCCTGATAGAAGATGGAACCAACAAAATTTCCTTAGTACCAAATTCCATTTAACTAGAATATTTCATAAATTCCTCTATTGTAAAAAAAAATGTGTTTTTATCTTTTTTAAATCCTCAGTCTTTCCTAAATTATAGATTGAAGAATATATATAGGACATTCTTTAGGTCTCTTTCAAAGAAAATAGATGACATAAAACCTAATATTTTTTTCAAAAATATATATCATATTTATAAATAACATAGGTTACACTAATGATACATATTACATGAAATTATCCAATGAAATGATCTTCACATGTTTTTAGAAGCCATTTCCAAAAATATTTTGAAATAATACATTGTGAAAAAATGTGAGGTACTTGTTGAGTCCAACTCACCCCATATTAAAATATAACATGGAAACCCCATTGATTTAACATAATTATTTATTATTTATGTTCTTTCCTAATTACATTAACACATTTATGAATGTTGCAGAAATTTATTGGTATGGATTTCCATCTCAAGGTTTTAAATTTGTGAATGTGTTTGATAAAATTGAACAACCTTCACTTGACCATTTATTCATAATGATTAGAAAATTCTTAGATATAGTTCAAAAAATAGATTATTGTCCTTTTTAAGTTTACTTAAGTGTTTCCAAATTTTATTCATCATTAGGTTTTGTAATGTATATCATCTCAAGAATCCTAGTTAAAGTGGTGCTTCATATGTTTAGTTTATTGTTATTTTGCTTTAGAAAAGTTTTCTAAATTAAATATTAGAGTATTTTTATTTTTATTCATTCTCCACTTTAATATATTTTATTGACAAATTTGAGTTTTAAACATAAGCATGACATGCTTAGAGATAAATTGAAAGAGGATAATTTATATAGTTTAATCATTGGACATTAGACATCATTTTGAAAATATTTTGGTTGAATTAAGGCCTTAATTTATCTATATATAGTTTAAATTTCATTTTAAATGGTGATATTATCAATTTCAAATTCTTGTTTTGGATCCTAAAGTGGCTTAGTCAATTTTGTAGTGTATCTTTCCTAGACACATTTGATTTTGTTGGGCTTTCCTTTAAGTATTTGTCAAATATTTATTTTTTATTTAACTAATTAACTATTTTATTGAAGTGATGATTTTAAATTATATTTTTTTTTAGATATATTATCAAGTATTTTGAGAAATTGATCTTCACCAATTGTTATAATCCTAGATTCTTTCTTTTATGTGAAGTGGCTCATTCAAAAATTTCTAAGTATTATGAGCCCTAAAGGTTTGATATTGTGAAACATGATCTTAGGCACATAAAGATAAAAGGGAGGTGGTCAATGGTTCAACATACTAATTTCATGAGCTTATGTGAGACATTCATGTTTTATAGATTAGATGATCTAGATGAGTACAAGGTCAACATTCATCCTAGGATTGAAATCCTCAGATCATGCTAGTTGGCATGATCTTAGAAATTAGGGAAGTATAAGGTTGATGATAGTCCATAACATATCTAAGATGTAAAGGTCTGTAATAATGCTATATGGTGTCATTGCAGTAAATAAGGAATCAAAGGGTTGATTCATAGATCATATAATTTTGTTGGGAGTTTTAACATAAAGATACCACATGGCAACATCAAAGGTTCAAAGCTCTCCTAAAAATGAAAATAAGTATAACTATAAAATAAAATAAATATCAAAGGTATAATTCTTTTTATATCATTACATGTGGCATGATCTCATTCAATTAGATTAGATCAATTATTTTAGAAATGGCTATGTTTCAAATATTTATGAGCCTTTAGATCATTTAGCATGTCATAATCTCATAGATTCATAGATTAGGGAAGGTGATGCATAATTAAAATTTGTTTAGACCATAATTTTTTGAGATTATGCCACATGGTTGAATCTTAAGGAGTCATAGTTCAAAATAGAGAGTGCAGATTCAACACTTGAGATATCTCCAAAAGTTTTAAGATTGTGCCATTTGGCATAATCTAAGAGACTCACTTGATGGAAGAAATAAGACTAAAAATGAATCCATGAATACCCTAATATATGTGATTATTCTAGGTGGCACCATCATAAAATATATAGCATGAAATATGTTAAACATTGAGTAGTAGAGCAACAATCTATTGGATCCCTGAGATGATGACACATGGCACAATCTCATAAAATTGACCTATAAAATGTATACAAAGACATATGAAGCATAAAATACCTACCAAAAATATAGATTTTGATAAGTATCAAAATCACATGCATCTTAAATTGGAGAGTCTAAAAAATGAAAATCCATCACATTCCATCACCCTATATAAGAGGTTGGTGTTTACAAATAGGGACCCTAAATTGTATGACCAAACAAAGAAGAGAAAGGATAGTAGGTGACACTTTCTTTGAATTCTATTTGTTAATCAAGATAAAATTCAAATTAATTATAATAAATTATGAAGGTAGATGGTTTAGTAGATTTCAAAACTTTATTAGGCTTGGGAAATAATCATGAGCCATATATTTTCAAGTATGGGATAATTTTATTGGTATGTGGAATACATAGTCAAATAAGATCAATTAGATACAATCTATGAACTCAAAATTTTTTTATAATAACTATATCATAAAATAAGTTTTATAATAGTTTTCATAATTATTTGTTTATACAACACCATTAGGAAAAATAGGCAAGAGTTAGAGTGGACAAAATTTGAATCTTCATTGATAGGAAAATAAGGTTTTAAAATATGTTTATATTATGATCCCTTTTATTTATAGATTAGAACAATAAATTATTCCAATGCTATCATATCATTAAAATTTTATTTAAAAAGTCTACATCTAGAAGGAATTTTGTTGGCTTGAGGACAAAAATAAGTCATTGAGAGTAGATAAGCTAAAACATGAACCATGTTAACTAATAATTAAAATATGTTTACCATTATTTGGTTTTCTTGTTTGGTCCATTGATTACTTATAAAAAATAATTAAAATTAAGTAAACACTATATCATTAGATATTGAAATACATTGGGAATTTCATCCCCTTTCATATTTAAAGTGGCTATAAGCTAACAATTATGCCATAACTTGTTATTATCCTTTATTGACGTTTTATCTCAAGATACTGAGATGTAATTAGTTACCACATTTAATTTTGGGAATTAAAACATTAATTTTTGCTTTTGGATCAAGCTAATAGATCTTATTGACTTACCTATATATGTAACAATGCTTTCCATTACAAGGGTCTACTATTTTTTTCACTAAAATTTAGATAAAATTGTGATAGGCTTTGCACCTACCACTCTCTTTTATTTTTTCATGATTGTCTACCAAAGGATGTTCAAATGAGAAAATGTAATACAAGCCAAGAAAATTTTTTGAATGTTGGTTTTGAAAGTGAATATACAATCAAAATGTGTAGTATTTAGTTTGATTGATCTTGAATTATAATTATATTTATTTTGAAGCTTTCATTAAGAAATTATGTGCAATAGATATAGGCTTGTGTATGTTATATCTTTGATATAAATTCTAAATAATATGTTCATAATTTTACTTTGATTCTTGATTATTAAGTTATTTAAGTTGTGAAATATATAAATGTCATGCCTAGTGATAAAATTATAGCCAACCATGATTTATATTTATCATCACTTGAATATATGATCTCAATCATAAAATCATCCCTTTTCTACATAAACATTTCATCCCTTTTACATTTTTTATATTATAAGATGTCGTACGTAATAGATTATAATTTAAATATATTATGAAATAAGATATAAAGCCTATGGTTTTAACATACCCAAAACATTATAAAATTTTAATTCAATCAAAAATATCACTTCAACATTTGCTGGTAACAATTGTTGCTTTCCTATCTAAACATTTTAGAAATTTCTCAACCCTTAGATCCCCACAAGAATAATAAAAATAAGGATAAATTAATCCCATGTGATGTATAATCCATTTGTCCTATTAAATAATCTATTTTAATATCTACATTTTGAGTGGGTTATAAATTCAGCCTTATAGAAATTGGTACTAGAAGGAGGGCCTGAATGGAATATTTAAGGGCCTAAACCTCCAAACTTGAACCTCTAAATATTATGATATTATCATTTATTATATATTTTTGTTTTTTTAACTTGTCCTTATTAATTTTGATATTTTGTGTGTTTAAACCCCACACAAATATAAATTTGTGTTTGTCACTCTAGATTCTTCTTCAAGGATCACATAATATGGAGTTTGATTGAGTCATATAACATTAATTATTTATAATCTTTAAAATCATAGAAATATTACATATATTCAAGGTAGATACATAATATTATTTTACCCAAACACACCATCCAAATAATCTTTTACTAATAGACCAATCGATATGTTTGTAGTTTGGCTAATTAGATCAACTATAAATGTTTGCAATGACATGCATGATTTTCCTAAAAACCTTGAGAATTATCTTCAAATGTTCACTCCAAATACTATAAGGACTAAAAATAACACATTAAGTCTTATAAAATATCCCTCAGATAAGCATGAATATGTAGCCTATAGTCTATTCCCTTTCACCTTACTTGATCAATCTTATGACTGGTGATGGAGAGGTTAAGGAAGAATAGGCCTACAAAACTTCTTGACATAAAATGGGTACTATAAATTTATTATTTATGATATAAAATCTCATTATATTTTCATTATAGGTTGTCTCAACTCACTAGTCAATTTATAGCTTTGCCCAAACTTGAAAATATAAGAAATTATGAAAAAAAGGTTTAAAGTCTTTGCAATTAGGCCTCTAGATTAATAAATTTAATATATTCCTTTTTAGATGATTAAAAACTAAAAAACACATTAAAATCTTAAAATAAATAATATTACACATTTATACAATGTTTAAAGAATTTTTAAGGGCTAGTTTTTATTTTAGAAGGAATTTAGTCTTTCAAAACCCTAAACTAGGGTATTCTACATGTGTACAGGTTGAGAACTCTAATTCAAGGTAAATTTAAGTTTAAATACCTATAAGAAATATTTTTTATTAAGGATAACTCTCCACATGTATCTCCTATATTTTCACTCAATTTGGCATCTTAAACAATCCTACAACGTGAATAAAACAAACTTTTATTGATGAAAATGTATCTTTCTTTGACTGTAATAAACCTCTATTATATTTTGTGACCTAAAAAGTGAATTAAAACCTTATAAAAATATTAATATGGTTATGAAATAAAAATATTACTCACAATAATTATTACATGATATTTTTAAGAAGATACTCAATTGAAGTAATATCCATTATTTTGGTGCAAATTTGTTACACAATTCAAATAATACCTTATTTTTTAGAAAATTTCATTATTTTATTCAAATTATTTTCAAATATTCATGGTCTATTTGTATATCCTATTATTTTATCCTCATCCACATGTAATAGGGAGGGTTCTTACTTTCTTTTAGAAGAAGGTCCTAATAATGGTTCAGTCTTTTAGAAAGCCTTGGGAGCTGGAAAGGGTATTCCCAAGAGGGGACTAAAATGGAAAATAGGTAGAGGAAACAAATTTTATTTTTGGGAAGACATATGGATAAATAAAACCCCTTTTGGAGCCTTTCCTTATGTAGTGTGTTTGATTGAGCACTTTAAAATGGTTTTTGGTCATAGAGTGTGTGATTATTTGTAGGAGATTGATGGCAAAAAAGGTGGAACCTTCACCACAAAGAAGATATGAGATATAAACAAACTATTTTTTTTCAATATTTAAACATGACTCTTCAAAAAAATCATATCATGTTTTTTAATAAATACGATGAGCTTATTTTGATCCTAGTGGGTTATTTTATATCAAATCTAGTTATCTTTTTCTTTGAGATCAAGAAGAGATTATGGAAAATTGGAATTGCTTGTGGATAAAAAATTTAATCCCCAATGTCAATATGTTCTTCTAGTTGGTAGCTCATAATAAAATTTTGATAGTGGAAAATTTGATGAAGAGGGGATGGTAATCCACATCCCTAATAGGTAAATTTTATGTAGACATGAGGTAGAATCCATGGAACATATCTTCCTTACCTATTCTTTTGATTCTTCCATTTTTGAGTCCTTTTTCAATCTATCCAATTACACTTGGGTTTTACCTAGGCCCTTAAAGGATTTGATCTATCAATGAGAGGCACCTTGGTATTTCTCACCTCTAAAATTTTGTTGGAATATAGATCCCCCTCATATTTTATGGGGAATATTTATCTCTAGGAACTCGATTATTTTTTATAATTGAATCATTAGTCCCTCCTCAACTTTTAATAAAATCTTAGCTTTTGTCAAAGAGAATTGGCTAATTATTGCCTCTTCCTTTGATGAACCTTCTTCCCCCTATTTTTTATTACACTTTCCACTCATTTAATAATGAAATCCATACACATCCTCACAAGAAATATGTAGATATGTCCAAGATAAAGTGGATTCACCCTCCCTCTCAATGGTATAAAATAAATTTTGATAGAGCTACTAAATGTAATCCTTGACCTACAATAGTAATAGGAGTTGTTTAGGATTCTAATTGTAACCTTATGCTACCTACAAAGAACCCTTAGGGATCTAAACCATTCATATAGTGGAAATGAATCCTACCTTATGGTTAATTGATCTCATAATTAATATGGGTCTAGATAATCTATAAGACGAGGGATAATATTTTAATATCATCAAATGTATGAATGGTTCCTCTAAACCTCCTAGAATATTATGGGTATCATTGAAGACTCAAAAAATCTACATACATTCTTCAAAATGATAACTATCAGTCATGTTTATAGAGAGGAAAACACTAGTGAATATAAACTATCTAAATTATGGGTTCTGAGGGGATCCTTCACCCATTAGATAGGTGAATGACATTCCATTTGGATGATATCCCTTTTATAGATCTTGATAAAGTATAATCTAACATGTGAAATTATGGGGCCCATCATTTTTGAACATCAACAAGGGAGGATGAAAGTTCATACATGTAAGGTAATTATAAATCACCCTTTTTTAAATATTTTAAATGCTTGGATTTATTTCAGATCGATATTTAAAAATTCAAGTTGTATATCCTTTAATATCATTCTTGATTTTATGGCTAGGGTCTTAATTCATGAAATTTACAACATAAGTAACCAGTTGAACATGAGAGGAGACTATGATCAAGTTTCACTAATTTCCTATGTGGAAGTAAAAGAAGATGCATATGTTTGGAATAATATGTTCAAAGGTGGGTTTTTAAATTACATGGAGCATCTAGTAGGACATGATGTGGCATTATCTATAAACTCCACCTATGGATAGAAAGATAGAGAGGTGTGTTTGCGTAGCCTAAGGCTTCTAGTCATGGAAGAATTTATTAGCGACATTATTATAATGGATTGTTTAGGTGTGAGGTATTTTAAGGAAAAGAAGAGGAAGGATGAACTGTTTAATATCTTCTACAACATGGAAAAAAAGAATCCAAAATAAAATTCCTAGAAAGGGTTCTTAAGGGGGAACCTCCCCAAGAAATGGCTAGATATGTGCCTACAAATTATGAGGTACATTACATTAGAAAGGAATCACATGATAATATTATCCCATCATTTTTTTCTCCTTAACCGTTTTAGGGGGCACCTAATAAGTATTCCATATTTATATTTAAGTTTTTAGAAGCATTTATTTTTAATTTCAAATGCAATCCTTTGGTTGATATCATTCACCAGGGTCTCATATTGATCCTAGTCAAAAGAGGAACCTCTTTGGACCAAGGTAGTTATGGAGGCCATCCACATTACTAGTGATCAAGAGGAGTTTGAAAATGAGGAGGAATTATTATCAAAGCCAGAAGTTGAGTTGGAAGGGGCTCAACATGTATTATTTAAAATGGATAATCTTTAGGGTGACTTCCACCCTAGTGGAAGTCATAAGGTAGATATTAAATTTATTACTCCTATTACCACTATTGGGTGAGCCTCTTTTAATTTTCAACTCAAGAATTAAATTGAATAGTTGATTAAAAATTTACAAATAAAAGTGGCAATCTAAAAACTTTTGAGTATGGATATTTTGAATGATTTTGAGAATATCAAAAGTCTGATGGTCTTTGGAAACCTTTCCCTAGTTAAGGGTGACCTCTATAAGGACAAAGAGGATGAAGCAACTATTTATCAAATCCCATGGGGTGGTAATTCTAGCCACATTGGCAGAGGAGATGAAGATAAGCTAGATGCATAATAGGGAAAGTAGGATCCCAAGTTGACTGAGTAGAAGAGGAAGAGGTATACAATAAAAGTTATTTAATGTATTGGGAATTATACTCAATGTATGGAAATAAAAACTATTAACATAAGGACCAAGATGTTCCTTTACTCCAAGTCCAAAGAATTAGATTGGTTTCATCTAGTGCTTAGGTTATTTATTGATTTTTGTTGGTTTTCTTTTCATCTTTCTAGATAAAAATAATGACTCTTATTGGTTTTTCATTCTATTTCTTTTTGTACTATTTTTATTTTCCTAAATATATTCTAGTCTCTTTTGTAAGGGTATAGGACCACTTTATCATCTTTAACCTATGTAATAATAAAAACATGTACTTCTCTCTTCTTCGTCCTCTTTCCTTCATTCCAAACATTTTAAAACTTCTTAGCCAACTTAGTAAACTCAACCTAAGATTTTAAACTCCATTTATTTTTACTTTGTTACATATGACCTCTTGCTCAACAGGACTTTAATGTTACTCCCAATCATTGACCCATTCATCAAAAAAATTAGGTCATTTCATTTTGTCTTCTTTTCCTCTATAAATATAAAGGCCTTCTAGATTCAAATAAATATTTCATATTCTTTCCAATCTCTTTCAATTTTCATCTCTTATATATGAACATGTTGAACTAAACCACACTTATGTTTTTTATTTGACCTCTCCTCTATTATTTTACCTACACATATAAAAAACACATTAAGGGAATTGAGATATCTCAAAAATACTCCTTTAACCACATCATCATGCCTCAAATACATGTGGTTAAACTCTTATCCACTTTTAACTTACTATTCATGATCTCTATTGACACCATGGGTTTTCCAATGCTTCATATCAACCATCTTCAAGGTTATCATCTCCTGATATATATATATATATATATATATATATATATATATATATATATATATATATATGATTTAAGCTCCTTTGTATAGATGATCTTTGATTACCATCTTCTTTTGTAAAATATCTTGTGTTAATTCTATCTCCAATGTTTATTTCATGAAAATTTAGAAGACTACTTGGCTTCTCATTTCATTCATTTTCAACTCTTCATATTTGACATATTATTTCTCCAACTATATAGCATATATATTATAATTCATGATAACTCTTTCCTTTATGGGCTAATCATAACTTTACTACTTCTTTCTAGTTTTAAAATTAGTTTTGGGTTATTTACATGAGAACCTCACTCTCTTATTTTATTTCAATACAAAATTTTCTCCTTATTCACATGCTTCTCTTTGCTACTTTCTAAAATATATTTGAGTTGCTCACATGGGAAATTCCCTTGACTATTTCCCTTTATGGAAACTTCATTTGGTTATCTGATTTTATCTAATAATTCCTATACTTTCCTTTGGATTTGTTCATTATCCTTAAATGTCATTCTATAGGTTGATTTATTTCAAAAACTATCCCCTAGAATCATATCCATATAATAACTTATGCTTGTCATTGGTGACAACTAATTAGGAAACTCATCAACCACTATATCCACATAATCATCCAATAAATTATGAATTTACAATGATAAATCAATTAATTTAGTAGCTTTAATGACTATCTTGGGATTAGAAATCAATTTAAAACCAACCTCTTATTCTTTTATCAACTATAAGAATTCATTTTTGGTTACTAAAAACACCTTAGTATTATTTTCATCTTCACCAATATCATTCAATGGTGTCAAAGTATGCTTCTTACCATCCTTCTCCAATGTATAGGTGTTACTCCTTTCATCATGTATATCCCTCTTATCAAAATGATAAGGTCTACCCAACAATTCATGGAAAACATCCATAGGAATAATGTCACAATGTAATTCATCATTATAGCTACCAATCTAAAAATCAAACTTAAATTTACAATTTATAGTATTTTATGTCATTTTTGGAGCCAATATCTTTTACATGGTGTAGGATGTGTCAATCTTTTCAATCCTAGTTTTTCAACCATTATTGAAGAAAATAAGTTATCTTTACCACCAATATCAATGATAACTTTACAACAATTACCTTTTAAGTTTCATGTGGTCATATATAATGTGTTCCTTTGGGTTGTTTCCTTTACTTCTTTATTTGGTTTTAGTAGTAATTTACTCATTAATAAGGACTCTCTAACTTCAGGTTCTTCCACATGTGATGTTGATCCTACATTTTCTATCCTCATATTGAATAATTTGATTATTTCTTTTCATTCTTATAACACTTATTTGTAGATTCTTGGGACATTCATATGAACTATGTCTAACATATATGTTACATTTAAAACATTTAACCCAAAATCCTCATTGTTTATCTATTTTATATAACCTTCTTCTTTTGTATGAATATCCTCCTCTTATACTATTTCATTGACATTGAGAGATGCTTGTTTTTTTATTGGGAAACCACAACTAACTTTTACCAACATACTATCATTTATCTCTAAATTTTTTACTTCCTCCTCTATCTTTCCAATTTTCTATTCTAACTTCTCTTTTTCTTTGAGAGAAAATTGATAAACCTATTCCAATGATCTTGGTGAAAACAAACTGATTTCATAATTAATGTAAAACCTCAGGGCATTCATATCTTTGTTATTTTATAAACATATTCTACATGACTAGATCTGATTATAATCTTTTAAAATTATTTAGTTTAGTCCTTTACACTCATGTCTTTCCTCATTATGTTTTGGAGTTTCTTGTCTCCTAGTAGTCTACAAACATGAATTTTGATTTGATTTTTTCTACCATTCTATCCAATGACTTAATTCTATATTTATGTAATTTATTTATTTCCTCTTAGACACTATCCCACCAAAGACATGCATGTCCCCTACACATTTTACAAGAAAAATTAGCACTCTTGTCTTTATTTATTCCTTCAAAATTAAAGTATTTATCTATTTTAATTATCCAATCCACACGTTAATCAACATTTAGACTGCCTCTATATACTATAACCTCTAATTTGGGTTTGAAAACTATTCCTACAAGGATTTATTCCATTATTTCTTCCTGTTCTTCTTCTTCTAAAACTTATTATTTTATTTCTTCATCTCCTTTAATAACATCAATTGTCACAACACCACTTCTTTGATAAATGTATATTACCTCCAAACATGCTTGTAGATTTCTCATTTCTTCTAGAAATGCATCTCTTGGTTATCTTCTCAGACCCCCTATATCACCACCTTTATCTTCTCCTATAAGCACCTTATTATACTTAATTAAAGTTTTTTTTTCATAACCCACTCTTCATTATTATCAATTAAATGCATTTTCCTTAGGTCACCTTGAAGTATAGCCAAAACCCTACTCTGATACCAAAAATGATGGAGAGACTAAGAAAAAATAGGCCTACAAGACTTATTGAGATAAAATTTATACTAAATAAGGAGTATTTATTATATAAAATACTCTTATGCATTCATTATGGGTTTTATAAATTCACTATACCAATTTATAGCTTTTCTTTAACATGAAAATATTAAAAATTATTAAAATAAGGTTTGTAGTCTTTGTAATTAGGCCTACAATTGAGAATCTTAATTACATTAATCTATAAATGATAATACAAATATAAAAATGAATTAAAAAACTTCAAATACACCCCATTAAACCTTTTTTTTTAAATCAAGAATTTTAAAGGTTTAGTATTTGTTTTATAAGCATTTTAGTCTTTAAAAACCTTAGTTTAAGGTATTTTGCATGTGTACAAGCTGAGATCACTAACATAGGGTAAATTTAAATTTAAATACATATTAAGTATTTTTTTTATATCAATCTTCACATGTATCTCTTTCTCTTTCACTCAATTTAGAACCTTGAACAATGATAAAATGTGAAGAAAACAAACTTTTCTTGACTGAAAATGTATCTTTCTTTGAATGTAATAGGCATGACTTGTATTTTGTGACCTAAAAAGTGAATTAAAACATTCAGAAAATAATAATATAATTAAAAATTATATATTACTCAATTTAAATAATTATCATATGAACATTCCAATAATAAACTCAAATGAAGTAATATTTCATTGTTTTGGTGCAAACTTGTTGCACAATCTAGCCAATACCCTATTTTTCAGAATTTTTCATTATTTTATTCAAAATATTTTAAAATATTTTGGGTTTGTTTGTATATCTTCTTTTTTCATCATCCACATGTAATAATATCTACCTCTTTCTCTCTCTTTCATTTTAATACTCTCAAAACTTCGTAACCAACTTAGTAAATATAAACCAAGATTTTAATGTCAATTAAATTTGACTTAGTTACATATGAGTCAAGACATTTGACATATTTGTTAAAATTTATAATACCTTCCTTGACCCATACATGAAGGATCATGACCAAAAAAACCACTATGAAATTATAAAAGTTCTTAAAACTCTAAAAATGGTTAAACAATTCAAATTTCTAATTTTAGTGATAAAATTAAGAACAAGCGAAAATGACTAATATAACCCAAAGTAAAGAATGTAATATATTAAAAAATAAAAAATATGGCATACTAAACTTAATCAATACCAAAATTTTCAAAAAAAAAAAAGTAAGTCTAATGCTTCTATATTAACTAGTTTCTCAACCTACTTGAGAATTGAATTAAAGGTTGGAATCCATAGAGTAATATGTTTTTAACCTAGTTTGGTTAGGTAGTAGATCAAAAAATATTATACTAGTAGTTGTCTTTCGTGTTAGACCAGCCCAATGAACCTATACTCAATTTTTATTTATGTTTTAAAAATATGTATAGTAGGTGAACAACCTTATATAGACAAATACCTAACTAGTGTTATAAATGTTTAAAAATGATTTGGAGCCTAGGACTACTAGATTCCTATGGAGAGATATAATCGTCATTCATTTTCTCATTAAATATGTAGACAAATAAATTCATAATTAAAAATGTTGGCTCTAACTATCAATTTTTTCCCAAACATGTGAATGTTAATCTTAATCTTACTTGTGAATCATAATTTTCCATTACCACAACCTCTTCCAATTATGAATCATCTTCCTTTATAACATGTTTCCCCTCACTAGAATCTAGGATTTCTAAATATAAATGGTAATGGAGCTATGCCATAGACTTAATAGCAATATTTATTTCTATTTTCAATAAATAATACATAGAATTCAACTCAAAATCCAACCAAGGTTGATTTAGATACAATCCAAATAATGGTCCAAAGATTAAGCAATGATTTCCTAAAATTGAAAAAACAAGTAGGTTTTTTGAGTAATGGAAATTATGACTTAAATTTCAATTACCAAAATAATTATAGGGCCTTCAATAATGTTGATAAACAAGTTGAGTCTTCATCCAAAAACTTTCCTTAGATCAATATCATGGAAATTGCCTTACCTAAATAGTGTTACATGCATGACATAACCCAACATTGGGAACTTTATTGTGTTGAGTATTTTCAATATTTTTAAATTATTCAAGATGAAATGGTATAATATGAAGTTTCTTTAAATGATTACACCATTCATCATGGCATTCCCAATTCATCAAAATCCCTTAATACATTCATGGTTTTAGATAGTTTGGACTTTACTAATGTATAATACAATGAACCTAAAGATAATTATAATGACATACAAGCTTTCCAATAATAATAGAGAGGAAACTATACTCTTAGGAGTATAACACTTTATAATTTGATTAATTCAACTCCATTGGATAATGTTACTACACCTCTTGATCCCAAATGTAGAAATGATCCACCTCCATCAAAGTTAGATGATAATTAGCCCTCTAATAGAAATAAAAACTAAAACATTATGTAGGATATGAATAAAATAAGAATAAAATAAAATATAATATAACCCTTCATTAATTGGTACAAATGATTGAATAAAAGATTTTCTTCTTAAGTCTCTTATTGATAAGAGTAGTCAACCCAAACATAAGGTTACTACTAATACCAATTTTTTAATACATAAAACTAGAAATAACGTTCCACCCTTTATATTAACATTCTAAATCTTTGGTAAAAATATACACAATTAACTTATTTATTTTGGTTCCTAAGCTATTGTTATACCTATAGGGATTTTCAAGAAGTTAGAGCTAATTCTTATAAAAATAGATAAAGTGGTAGTTTAGCTAGATAAGTGCATAGTCAAGGTTGTATAAGAGTTATTAAATGTCCATATACAAATACACACATGAATTTTATGATTATATATTATAATGTTTTCAATGAATAATTCAACTATAATTATACAAATATAAGTGTCTATACTCTGATTACTAGACTAACAAAGAATAATTTTTTTGAAAATGATCAAAATCTAGGTATGTAGTATTTGTATTTTGATGGAGTGTGATCTAAACAATGAATTAGAGTAGGTATTGTGCTTATTAATCCATGTAATGAAAAAAATTTAGCATCATATATATTATAATTCCTATGCATAAATGACATGGCATAATTTGAAGCTTTAATTTTGGGATTATAATTTGAGAATAGGTATGATGTTCATCAATTATAAGTCTATGGTGAATTTGACTTAGTCATCAATCAGGTAATAAATTAGTTTCAATGGAAGTTATCTTATTTGAAAAGGTATAAACACTTACCATCAGATATAATATAGTCACTCAATGCTTTCAACATTTTTATTATTCTTAGAACTGACAATGCCATGGTAGATTCACTAGTTGTTTCTAGTACTATCCTCTCACTATTGGATAGTATTGATTTGACAAAATTTATATGGAATTAGTTTCATGTGCATCTATACCTAATAATGTAAATCATTTTCATGTGTTTGAATATGATAGACAAATTTTATATTTAATTTATAATTACAAAGATTTGGAAATGGAGGTGACCAAAAAATATGAAATGAGAAATATGAGTGAAGAACATTATGATGTTGATATAATTTTGAACACTAAAGCTAGTCATAATGACTTGTATTTGGTGCTTATTGATTGATTGACATTTTGGCATTGTTTGAAACCATTCAAATAGTACCAAACACTAGTCAATCATTTTATATAGTTTTTAAATCCAAAAATAAGTTTAAAATATATTATCATATGGCATAATATTTCTAGTGCATCATTCTACCTGGGTGGCTAACCTAATTCTAGTAAAAAATAAGAATTGATAAACTCATATTTATGTGGATTTCAAGAACTTGAATAGGACTTCATATAAGGATATCTACCCTTTTCCATATCTACATGAATTCATTCAACATGTTAGTTGGTCTGAGATCATGTAATTATTATATTGATTCTCATGTTACAGTCAAATTTTGGTTAAAAAAATGACAGATTCAAGACAACTTTCACCAAAATATGGGAAACATTTACTTATAAAAAGATACCTTTTATTTTGATCAATGTTGGAAAAAATTTATAAAGAGATATGGACACTTAATTTGAAGGATTGATTGGCAAATTAATTTTTATTTACATATATGATTTAACAATGTTTCATAAATATAGATAAAACCACATGAACCACTTACAAAATATTTTTAAATGTTTCCATAAATTTAGTATTTCTCTCATTTAAAAATGTGTATTTTTTTTACAAAATAAAGTAAGATTATTTGGCATATAATCCAAAATTAAGGTATGCATATTGACCTTGATCAATAAAATTACATTTCCAAAATTTAATTTTTAAATAGTAAGAAAGAAATGAAATCCTTTTTTGGTAAGATAAATTTTAGTCATAAGATCATTTCTAATTTTACATAAATAGTAAAAAATTTGAGTGTTATGTTAATATAGTTATCCAGAGTATAATTTAACCCTTATTTAAATAAATCCTTTGAAAAAATAAAGTATTACATAATGTAATTCCATGTATTAGTCATTCAAAACTATGCCAAATACTTCTACCTATATTCATTTACCTCTGATCATACAAATACAAGTCCTGACACATAAGTATGAACAAGGAGAACACTCTAAACCTTTCATGAGTAGAAATGTTAAAGATGATGAATTGAGGTACCTTAAGTTAGATAATCAAACTTATGCATTAGTAAAGGAAATAAACAAATTTTGACATTACATTCTATGTAACAAGGTTTATGTTATGGTTCTTGATTTAACTGTCAAATTTATGTTAGGATATAATGTAATTGGAGAAAGAAGAGAATGATGGGTATCAAATATTAAATAATATGAAATGTAATTTAATCATGTAGGGTTGGTTCAAGTTCAAGGTTTGTCATAATTTATTTCTGAAGTTAATCCTAACATTACTATTGTTAATGTAAATTAGTCTAAAATTAGGCACAACCCATGGTATGATTCAAGTATTCATTACTTATTATATGGTATTCCACCAGTTAATATTGATAAGAAATATAAAATATAATTAATATTTTAGTATACTCATTTCATTATTAATAAAGGTGTCTTATACCATAAAAATCATGACAACATTTTACTAAGATGTTTAACAAAATAAAAAGCGCATGATGTTATGATTTTTTTCATGAAAAAAAAGGTAGTGGCCACCCTTCCAATAATGTAATTAAACAAAACATATTAAAATATGTTCATTATTGGGCAAATTTATTTAAATATAGTCATGCACATGTGAGGTATTGTCATCTTTCTTAGATATTTTTAAGGAGACAAACTCGTATGATATACCTCTTAAAAAAGTAATTAAGGATAACCTTTTTTCTCAATGGAATTTATAATTCATTGGTGTTAAAAATCCCAATTAGTTATCTAGTCATAAATTCATTCTCACAACCACTAACTCTAGCACAAAGTGCAATGAAGTAAAAGAAATAGTGAACAACACTACTGAAGAAGTGATTAAACTTATTATGGTATAAATTTCAACTAGATTTGGAACCTTAACGGCACTCATGTTTGATAATGGTATTGCCTTCCAATTAGCTTATTTAACTAAGTTAACATATCAAAACAAAATTACATTGAAATTATCCTCAAACTATTACCCATAGGGAAATGGTTTGTTTGAATCTACAAAAAGGATTTTTTTGAATTCCATTTTGATACTCAAAAAATAACCTAAATAATTTACATTTTATAACCAAATTTTATTTTAGGGATGATCAAACAAGACACAAGCAGAGTCTCAAAATTTCACCTTTTAGTATACTTTACTAGATTCATTAATTCTAATGACACTCAAGAACTCACATATAAATTCATTCATGACTATATGGAATAAAATGAGAAAATTCACTTTCAACTCTTATACTTTATTCATTTGGAATATATAAGATAAAAATCCTTGAACATTTTAACACATCGCAGGATATTATGAAGTTATGTTTTGGTTAAATAGTGTAAGTGAAATGTTTTTGAATGGATTATCTAAGCAACATTCATCAATAATAGATGAAACTTTAAAAAATAAAGAAATTACAAATAAATGTTACCTCTCAAAGTGAAAAATACAAATGAGACAAGAATTTTAAAGTGGGAAATTGAATGTATCAAATAAAAACTCATGTGATATTATATGAAGGATTATCACCAAAATCTCCACAAGTATAATTTATAAGCAAGTGGAAATTTATAAGAAGAGAGAGATATGAGTTTATATGAAGAAGGTTCATGTATAGAGCTTTAAGAAAATAATGGGAGTTACAAGGAATCCTAGGATTATCTTAAAATCCTCCTATGTGTGTGCCACTTGTGGCCTAATCCCTTAGAAAGTGTATGGAGGTGTGTTCCAAGTGGGTGAAGGATTTACTTATGTAAGTAACTCACAAATCCTAAAGGGAAACAAAGAGGTGAGTGACACCTCATATAATCTATATTTACATGAATTTACTATTAAAATTAATAAAAATTTCACACAAATAAAGGGAACTCAGGATAAAATTAATTATCCTAAATAAAGGGTAAACCTAACACATGCCCTTAGACTTTATTTAGGGGTTTAAAAACAAACAAGAAGGGATGACACATTAGTAATTCTCCCCCTTTATTATAAATTTGTTTAGTCCTAACATATTACAAAAGAGTACAAAATTTTATTTATAAAATGGCTTAGTGAAAATATTAGCCATTTGTTCTAGACTAAGATAAAAAAGAGAGAAGATTTTGATTATCTTCAACAAGTTGATGCTAAAAGTTATTTTGAATATCAATGTGTTTGGAACGTACATTAAAAATAATATTTTTTACTAAGGTAATGATTCTTTGATTATCACCAAAAATTAGAGTAGCCAAGGATTTAGGGTGGCCCAAATCTGTAAAAAGACTTCTAAGACAAATAGCTTTTATGGAAGCATGATTTCAATATTTGTACTCAACTTATATGGTAGATAGGTATATAATATTCTAATTTTTACTATTCTATGAAATTATTTTGGAACCCAAAGAAAAATAGTGACCACTTATGGATCTATGATATTTAAGATCACCAACCCAATTAGAATCTAAATAAACTACCAAAGATAAATTGTTATTTGAGGTATAATCGATGTCAAAAGTTAGAGTACCTATAATATAATGAAGTATTATTTCGGTAATTTTAAAATGAGTAGCTTTTGGTTTAGACATAAAACAAGAAACCAATCTAATAGAGAAATAAATATCAAGATGAGTATGACTAAGATAATTCAAACTACCAATTGATTGTCTATATAGAGTTAGATCAATAGTTTAAGTTTCCATATCACTAATTAATTTAAAACCAGGTTCATAAGGGCTAGCAAAAAGTTTTCAATATAAAATATTCAACCTAGATAACTATTCATATGCATATTTAAATTGAGAAATACAATTCCTATGTTTTTTTGAAAAACTTGAATGCCTAAAATGTAATGTAAGAGACCCAAATCTGTTATTTTGAATGTATTATTCAAATCATTTTTAGTGAAAAAAACCATTAAACTATTCATACCAGTTATGATTATGTCTAAACATATGAAATAATGATAAATATTATAGTTGAAGTGTTTTTTTATAAAATGGTTAGGATCATTATAACTATGAGTAAAATATTGAAATATTTAAAAACAATTATGGTACCATTCTATAGGAGATTATTTCAAACCATAAATATATTTGCTTAACTTGGAAAAAAAGATGTTCATTACCTTTCTTAATAAAAATAAGGGGTTGAATCATATAAATTTATTCATGCGAGTCATCATTTAAGAAAGAATTCTTAACATATGTTTGATAAATAGGCTAATGCATGTGAACAACTAAAGCTAAAACAGCTTTACTAGTCAACATCTTAGCAATAAGTACAAAAGTTTCATTATAGTCCATTCCTTCAATTTTATAAAAACTTGTAGTAACTAGTTTAACTTTATATTTTTCAATTTGATTATAAAAATTTAACTTAGTTTTAAATAACCATTTTTAATTTACCAAATTATGTCCTTTAGGGAGAGGAACTAAGTCCAAAGTGTT
This sequence comes from Torreya grandis, assembly GCA_037957365.1. NCBI lineage: Eukaryota > Viridiplantae > Streptophyta > Pinopsida > Cupressales > Taxaceae > Torreya > Torreya grandis. Next base: position 211,681 of record JARHVA010005980.1, on the reverse strand, counting down.
ATTATAAAACATAGAGTTATATTCATCATGCATTGGTTTTTCTCAATGAGGGTGACGTTGAGATTATTTTAGTGTTGTAGGATCATAATTACTCATAATTTTAGACATCAAAATATAATTACAAAAAAAATTGCCTTGTTTTATGAGTAACATTAAGATCTACATTAATTATAGAAACTTCTATAGTAGTCTTAGCCCACTTAGTCATAGATTTAGGTGGAGAAATACTATAATAGGGATAAACAACTTTATGAACAATAACATTATGCACCACATAATTATGATCATCAATTTCTTCAAAAGGAAAAGAAGCGTAAATTATATTTAGAGAATCCAAATTGGAATAACAATCAAGTACATCATTTTCAATAATTCTAACATCTCTTTTAATCTTAATTTTATTAGTTTTATGATCATGCACCCTATAAGATTCAGATTATTCATCATAACTAATAAAGATAAAAGTGTCTAATTTAGAATATAATTTATTTAATTTTTCTATGGGAATATGAACAAATGTATCACAACCAAAAACATACAAATGCTTTAAATTAGGTTTTATTCCAATCCAAGCTTCTTTAGAGGTAATATGTAAAATAAATTTAGTGGGAGTCCTACTAATTAAAAAAAACACAATACATAGATTTAGCCCCTAATCTGTAATGTATATTTTTAGCATGTAACATACACCTAGCCATTTTAGTGAGAGTCCTATGTTTACATTCAACTACACCATTTTGTTGAGGTGTGTAAGAAATAATTTTCTCATGTTTAATAGCATGTTACTTAAATTATGCAATAAAATCATTGTTAAAAAATTCAATTCCATTTTTAATTTTTAACATACATAAATAAAAATGATATTATTTTTGAACAAATTCATAAAACTCAATACAAGTGTCAAAAACATGATCTTTAGTTTTCAACAAGTAAATCCAAACTCTCCTAGTGCAATCATAAACAAAATATAAACCATACTTTACATAATTAGTATAAGGAGTTTTCATAGGGCCCATGATATCACTATGAATTAAATGAAACTTTTTAGGAGCACACTAAGATTGATTCTTAGGAAAATATTATCTATGAATTTTACCATCCATACAACCACTACAAACAAAATTAGTGGGAGGAATTTCAAGAAGAACTTACCCCATATTAAGTTTATTCATAAGTTCAATACTTTGTTAATTAATATTTTCCTAATTTTTCATCCAACAAGTTAACATCATGAAAATAAAAACATGGAAAGAGGAAGAAGAGAATCTAGTAAACTTGAAAAAAAAATCATTGTTTAAAAAAGTAGTTACAACTACTTGAAAATATTATTGGCTAATTTAACATAATAAGTGTCATTAATAAATTCTACTTTATATTCATGCTTATATAATTGAATAATATAAATAACATTCAATTTTAAATACATAAAAATCAAGACATTATGCAATTCATTATTATATATTTTATAGTTCCTATGGCTCCAACATTACAAAAAAAAAGATTTGAAAGACTAAAATGACTGTTAGAAAGATTAGGTTCCAAAGAAGTAATCAAATTTGCATTATATGTCATGTTGAGTAGCACCAAAATCAATAATCCATTCATCAAGAAAATCATGTAAATCATAAGTAAAAATTGCTCTAGTATTAGACTTATATTTAGATTGAGTCTTATTTTTACTAGTGTTAGAATATTCTTTAACCTTAAGCTTCTCATTTTTCATATCACATTTCTTCTTAAATAAATTATCTTAATCATGAGTATTTTTGTCACAATAATTACAATCTAACATTTTCTTAGGTTTGTATTTATATTTTTTTTAATCTTTTTTATCATGTGTATTATGAGAATTATCATGTTTTTTCTATTATTATGTTGGTGTTTACAAATAAAAGCATGTTCATTGACATTAAGACTACCAAATTGAATTAAATTTTATTATTATTGATGCAAAAACGTACAAAATAATTCAAATGTCAACTTATAGTATATAGATTAGGAAAATATATTTTTAAATTAATATTAATAATAAAATATTGAAAAGGTTGACGAAAATGTTTTTCATGATAATATGAATTAAAATTGAAATCTAAAAGTTTAACACCTAAATCAATGAGCTGAAAATGTAAATAATGAATTTTAATCAAGAAATCATCTATAGTTTTGAATTCATTGTACTTTAAATTAGATAATCTATCTTGAATTTCATTTTTTCAAGATTCATTCACAATTTCGTAAACAAATTTAAGCTTAGACCATGAAGTGGATGCAAGAAGATAACCATAAATATGCACATGCAATTCAAGAGTCATGGCCATACCATTCAATCGTAAGGCCTCATCATTTTTTATTTCCATTTCTCTTATAATTTATTGGTTATAGTGTTTTCATCATGTTTGGGGTCCATTCCATCTACTACATGAATCAAGTGTTAAGAAGTGAATATGTATTGCATATGAAATTTCCATAAATGGTAATTGGTTGATGTAAGTTTAATTTGAGAAATAATTGAGTCATTTTTACTCAAAATATAACCCAATACCTAGAAGGTAAATAGGCCAAAAATAGACTTAAAATGAAAGAGGAATAAAAGAGGGACAAGTAAACCAAAAATGAGACTCAACCAAAGTGTAAAATAAATATCAAGGAATGAACAGGACCCAAAAAGGATTAAGAATAACATAAAAAAATTTAGAAACAAGATGGATATAAGAGTCTTATAAATTATAAAATAAATGATAATAAGAACAATTTTAAGAATCTTTGTTGAGAATGAACTTAAGATAAAAAAATTCTGTAAAGAAGTAAGCTCACACCAAAATTTCAATAATTAAATTACTTGAATGTTGTCAATAAAAAAATGTCTTAATTATAGAACAATTTGAAATCACTTTTTATTTTTTATATTTAAATTGAATACTCATAAGTGTCAATAAATGCTAATGAAAAAATTCTATTGGAAATTATTTTAGAATAAATATATAAAGATAACTTTATTTATTTAGTGAAAATTTATCCTTTCGAAAAAAAGGAAATAAATTTTCCCAATGATAAAAAAATTGAAATTTATTTTTCTTTTTGTTTTGATTATATAAATAGGGATATCATGTTAAAAAAATAGTGATTTGTATTTTGAAAAAAATTGAATAACTGATGAAAGTTGATATGCCAATAAGAGCTTTATTTTTTTTCAAAAAAATAACTCATGACAAAAAGCAAAGAAAGAGGGCACAAAACCTGAGACATCCATTATATCAAATGCTAAATTTCGTGTGAAAGGCTGAAAACATGTGATATCCCTAACACAAGTATGCAACTATGAATGAGAGAATCAAGAACATATGCATTGGAAGAATATGGTATAAGTAGGGAAATTCTAGAGACTTGGTGTAGGGTATGGAGTCTCAGGGAAAATCTAGATATAACTAAGAAATAAGGACATATACAAAAATACCAGAGGCACTAAAAACAAGAAAAAGTGATATGAACTAAATAGATGCCAAAAAGGAATATAAAGATTAGCTAGATGACAAAGATGAAGACAAATGACATAGGCTAGGAGAATAAAATATTAAAATCATGTTATTTAATGTCGTACTATGCAAGCTATAAGGCAAAAAAAGATGAAAGTATGGGAAAATAATGTAGAGGGATTTAACCTTGAATAGAAAAAAGAAAGTTTAAAATTTAAACTAAATTTGAGACAAATTTTATTACTGGTAAAGATAAAAAATGCCCAAAGTTTAAGAAAGAGTTTGAATATATATAGTTTAAAAATGAAAATAAATCTAAGATATTCAGTATGTAAAAGAAAGTAAATATAAATGTATATTGAAGTTTCCTTAATAGAAAAGAAATACATAGAATGATTGATAATGTGAAGTTTACTTTTTATTTTTATTTATTTGAAGTAAACAAACACTGAGAAGTATTTATTTGAAAGAGTAAAAAATAAGATGCTCTGAAGTAAAAAAGTAGAAATCTAAGATAAATATTTCTAAAAAAAATTAAAAAACAAATTGGTAAAATAAATACTAAGAAAAAAAATAGAACATGAATTAAACTTGAATTCTATTTCTTTTGATTATTTATATTAGCTTAAATAAATTAAAACAACCTACTTGGAGGGCCTCTCAAAACTAAGAGAAAAGTTGAAAAAAATGTTCGTTGGGAGTAACTGGCAATAACTAGTTAGAGAGAAAAAAAGAATCAAGAAAAAAATTAGATCGAAATGGATTTGAATGGAGAACAAGGTTAGAGACCTTACAAAAAAAATTAAAATATCTGTCAAAAATTGCACACTTCAAAAATAATTACACTAAGATGAACTTAAATTTGATACCATGAGGAGATTATCCTAAGAACATTCAGTAATTAAAAATGAAAGTGTGGAAATAAATAAATCACAAATCAATGTTACCTTTCAAGGTATGAACCATAAATGAAACAATAATTTAAAAGTGGGAAACTAAAAATATCAAAAAAAAAAATCCACATGATCTTTTAAGAAGGCTTGTCTCCAAAACCTCCACAATTACAATTTAGAAGAAAGAACAAATTGAGAAGAAGAGAGAGAGCTATGAGTTTATATTGAGGAAATGAGGAGAGGAATTTTTTTTTATAGATTTAGAGGTAAAGAGAGGGAGTTACAAGAAATCCCATGATTACCTTACAAGCCTCATTTTTGTGTGCCACTTATGGCCTAGTCCCTTGGAAATTATAGGGAGGTGTCTGCCAAGAGGGGTAATAGGTTACTTATGCAATCAAATATCAAATTCTAAAGGGGAATAAAGAGGTGAGTAATACTTTACAGAATATGGATTTAAGTGAATTTATAATTTACATAAACAAACATTCCACACACATAAAGGGAACATAGGATAAAATAAATAATCCAAAATATAGGGTAAACATAACATTTTTCTTATTTCACACTTGGTTTTATTATGGGACAAAGCCCATGAGAAGAAGGGTCAAAATTATAAGTTTATTCCTCTTTGTATCAAGCTTTATCATGTTCCAAAACTACTAGAATGAAATGCATTCATATTTGAATATCTTCATGGAAATGGCCTACCCTTACCAATCAAAGGATAATTTTTAAATCATTGTTTCTTAGTTATTCCATTAAACACAATTTTAGAATGAAGGTTAGGAGGTCAATGGTGTTTATGCATGTATTATGATCCATGTCACTACGGAAAAATGGAAATGTAAGAAACTAAATTTTCAGCCCTAAAATACTTGGGGCATGAGTTGTTAACACAATTAGTATTGGAAATAGCTTAGATTGAAAAACTGCGGTCACCATTTAGTAAGTATACAAATAGACATTGCTCTAGGGACAACAAATCTTAAGCAGTGACACTAATTTTTGTTAATATTTTTAAATTGTTTTAATATTTGCTAATTATTACCTAAAATATAAAAAAATAATAAATATTTATAGCATGAAATAAACTAGAGTGAGTCATGGGTGAATCCAAGACTAAGTAGGGTAAGACAAAAAAGAAGATGTGCTTAAGATGATTGAAGATATTAATTCTGCTAACTTTTAAGGTAAAACACATAAAATTAGAACCTAATAACTCTATAATAATGTTTTAAGATAAAAAAAATGTAGTTGAATATTCGGAGGAAGTAAATGCATATGTATGATAACATACTTTGCATAAAAATTACGCAATCACAGTAAATTGCATAACACATTCAATTGTAAATGAGAAGAAAATAGAGCAAGTTTACTATGAAAATAGTTATCCTAGTGTCAAACTCAAAGTAATAGATGCATCTATGAAATGTAATGTCTAGATTAGCTTGCAAAAAATAAACTATCAGACATGTAAAATCATGAGGAACATCAACCATATAATCAAATAATTAAGCACTTCAAATAAACTTACGCATTCTCTAGCTCTCTTATATTAAATCTTACAATGACTATTTTTATTAAAAATTAGGGTAGAACCCCTATTTATAGGATCAAAATTCCTAAGACAAGTTTGAGTGGGTTCACAAAATGCACCTAAATAGACAAGTCACGAAAATGTTACATATAGAGGAATATTCCACATTTTAATTTATAGCATAGAACATAATATACTCTAAGGCCTTGAAGGTGGGTGCTACAATGCTTGTTATTATTTTTATTGTCTCTACTTCTTCTCCACTTCATTTTTAGTCCATAATTATGTATGTAGTCTTGATATATTTGATCAAATTCTAGGATCATAGGTTTAAATAAGTCTCAAATATCTTGGATGAGTCTGCCATGCTCTTTGAGTAATGGCCTTAGTGCTTCCTCAATTACATCTACTTTCTCTAGCCTCTAATTGGAAAATTCTGCAATGCTCATTACTTCTATAGTATTATTTGCATTGGAAAATTCCTATTATAATTTGTCCATAAACACCTTCATAAGGGCTCTAAACTCTTGATCATCCATGAAGGATTCATCAAGGTTAGTCACCCTGGTGACCATGGCATCCTTTAGTAGCAAAGTTATCTTAAACTCAATATTCTCTAAAGATGTGTTTACATCCTTGATTTGATCCACCCATCTCTTTAATATTCTTCTTTTGTTTATAAGATGTTATGTGTAGGAATAATGTGCTCAAGTGTTATAACTTTGAGGTCAAAGAATTTATTGCTCCATGTAACTCTATCTATGTTTTCCAACTTGATGTCATAGATTGCAAGCTTTTGGTCAAGTTTGACCATTTTGGCCTATTGGATCCCATATTATTACCTCTTCTTCATCTCTTTGTATAAGTTAAATACATTAATAACATAATTTATTATTGAAATTATAGTGTTTCCTATCACTATTGGTAATGTTTATTCTTTTAACCTTTTCAATTCCTATTACATCCCCTTCATTAAGGTAATATTAGATTTTGATTGTGCTTGAAGTGAGGATATGGGGTCCTCTACATATTCTTACACCTCTCCAGGGCTAGCCTTCCTCTTTATTTTAATATTAAAGAGGGGATATTCACTCTCAGAGACCATAGTTGAGCTTGATTATGGTTGATCAACCTATTTTCTCACTATCCTCTTCATAGTGTCTATGTCAATATTCAACCTCATGCCAATTTGGGAGGCAGAGTGGGTTACCTAGGGATTTTCCTAACTTTCTATATGAATGATGTCTCTAACCCAATTTAGGTTAGCATTATCTATTGGTTGTGTGGGAGGTGGATGGAATGAAAGTGCTAGGGTAGTAGAAGAGTCTAAGTTAGAAGCAGGGATGTATAAATTTCTTGGGTTTGATTTCCCAAGTAGGTCAAACAAAGATTTGGTAGGGAACATGGTAAGAAAAAATGAATGGAGTTTTGAAAGAATACTCACCTTAGTACTAGTGGTGATGTTAAGTGGCCTTTACTAGGTGAATGTATTTGTAATGTATTTTAATGGCTTAGTGGATTAAGAAGAGCTAAAGGTGAGTGATGAACTTGTTGTGGTAGCTTTGGAAGAAGTATGACTCGCATCTCGGCTAGAAATAGTGCCTTGGAAGATCAATGGAGGTGGAATGTTGGTAGTGACATGGGATATGAAGTAGGGGATGGTGCCCCTAAATGAACAAATAGTAGGGGATGCAAACATGGGATTGGGAGAAGTAGCAAAATCAGGAGAAGTTATAAATTTACTAAAAACTAGGAAGGAAGGCAATGGTTTAGTACTTATAATGGGTGTTTGGGGAGCTAATGGAGGAGGCACAACCCTTCTCATAGTAGAGTTGGGAGACTTCTTCCTCTTGTAAACCTTTTCTATATTTCTCCCTAATAATGCTTCAAAATTTTCCATTGAAAGCTCAATACCTTGTTGTAGTTTATCAAGATCGATGACATCAAGATTAGGTTGACTCAAGCTCTCCATAAAAACTACCATGATAGATGTAGATATAAATTTATTCCCTTGGGAGAGGTCCTTCTAGCTGCTAGTCTTTCCTTTCTTAAGGCTTGGAGGTAAGCTCTATCCTCTTGAAGTAGCTTGTAGTGGAGGTTTCTAGGGTCTATTCCTTATGAGAGAAATATTATCTTCTTCCTCATCTTATTCTTTATCTTTGTAATCCATATAGAGAAGGATCTAATGATTTGGTAGGAGCTAAGGATTTATAATGTCTTATTTCTTCTTCTCTCTATCAAACCTCATTTATAGTTCAATTTTATTCTTGTCTATTTTTTAGGACTACTTCATCATTAATTGCATCTTTATAAACCCATTCATGCACCTAATCTTGATGTTTATATTCCAATGCCATATTTTTTATAACTTGATGATGTGCCTAACAATGACATTGTAAGAGTCCCATGCCTCAAAATCATCTTTTGGAAATGGGTAGGAGTCCCCATGCCTTGTATCTACCATAATTTCTTGCCACTTTGTGATTTTAGTTATCCATATCTTGTAAAGATTTTTGTAGGGGATAGTATTATTTTTGTTTCTAAATAAACCATCAATTCCATGGAGTATCTGATAGGCCATCTCTTCCTCATCCAATTTCATGGGTACATACCTTGTCATCCTAGGGGAGATACCATTACTCCTTCCATCTAGATGACTATGCAATCTAGATATGGCCAAAAACTTCCCATCTTTTTTTATTGTCTACCTAACCTATGGAGGGACCCCAATAATTTCACATTCGATAATTGATTTATATACAAATGGATAAAAGTCTTCTAAAATTACATTTATATTATGCTTAAAGTGGTGAATATGCATCATAGAGAATAATTAGGGCACAAAGTCATATCAACTAGGAGACCAAGAGTTTGGTCTTAATTGTGTAGTTGTACATATTCAATCCAACAAATAGTTAATCATGTAGAATGGAACCCCATCCTGGAAAGTGTCATGCATAACAAATACTATGTTATTCATAATGATATCTCTAAGTGAAATAATATGTTGATCCTCCAAGATTATTTGTTGTAGTGGGATAGTTTTGATATCAACATAGCTAATGTGCATGCTACCATATATCTTATTAAGAAGGTCAAAGTAAATCCTAACGCCCTTCTTAAACTTGTTGATATGTATGTTTCCTAGGTCATCCATGAAGACAATTGTATTTTGGTTTGTTACCCATGATGCCAAGATTGTCTCAGGTTTGTGTGCCTCATACCATTTTTCAATGATGCTTTGGTTATAGTCTAGTTATGGTAGAGGTAGGTCATAATATTTTTCAAAATTACGTCCTATTATGGAGGTGATTGAGGGCCCTTGGTTTATTGATTTGAGAAACCCATATTCATATTTTGACCTCTTAAAGAAACCATATAATAGGTTAGTGCATGGCATGACCTTTGGCTTTGATGTAACCTTTTAGAGATTAGTAACTTGGATTATAAGTATATCATTATCCAATTGAAAAATATGGGGCATAGTCTTAGTTTCATCAATATCCCTATCTCCTTGAACATTATAAAATATGTTATTGTAATGCATATCCCATAAGTTTATGGCCTTGGGGATGAAATTTATGTCCTTGAAATATATTGAACTACCATACTAAAATACAAATTCATAATTTTTAATTGCAATGCTCTTACATGGCGTGGAGGGTCTTACTTGTGCCATCTCTATAGTTTCTTTTGTAGTAATTAACATCTTCTCATGTTTTTATATAACTTTAGATCTCCAATAGTGGTAGTTGAGGTATAATTTGTGAGTAGCTCAAGATTTGTCATCCTAAGGACATAGATAGTAGGGAGCGTAAATTGTTAAAGATTTAAATGCAAATATGAGTAACAATAGTCAATTTGAGTAGCATTTTGAATATTTATTTGATTAATTCAAGTTTTTATGGTGATTCTAGTTCATGCCATATTAATGGTGAGTTTGTCACCTTTGCATATTTTCAAACTATTAATTTTGGCATTTAATGAATTTAGAATTCAAAATTAGCACTGATTTCCTCTTGATTTTCCATCAATTTTATCTTTTAAGCTAAATATTTCCACCTCTTGACATGTGGTATGGCACCTCAAATCTACCTAGGCAATTATAAGACCTGAAGATGACTAGGCCACTTAGTTGGATTAAATCTAGACACATGGTGCCTTTTCATTGTTCGTGGGTTATCCAAAAACTACTTAGTTTTTTAAGTCACTTGTGTTCTACCAAGTGTCATCCTTAAATTTATGGTGAGATTTTGGGTCAAGCCCTCTAATTTTAGCTAGTTGTAGGAGTGCCATGTATCAGTCTCATGGGCAATCAAATCTTGTTCTTTGTTAGGTGGCTCTCTCTAAAGGATTTCAATGCTTTCCTTTACTAGGTGTCACTTTTGTAAGGATTGTATATAGCTATTGGTATCTTTATGTTAATCATGTGGATCAAGTACACCCACACATCACTCTTAGAGGTGATCTAGTTGATTTCAACATGAAGCTTCATAGGACTGACAAGTGTCATTATTTCATTGGTCCAAAGGGGACACACATCATTCTCACAAGATTTTCTTTATTCTTCTACCACTTTTCACTCTTGAAAGGGGCTTTATATAGCTATATACTATTAATCCTTGATCGTATAGCTTTGGTGTATCCACATGTTTGCCTTATGAGCTCTCCTAAGATTTGGATTAGATGAAATATAGTGTGGACACACATTGGTCTTGAATGAATATGAAAGGGACATGCATCATTTACAAATTCTTATTGGGTTTGGCTATTTGTATTAGAGACATGTTTTCACATCTTGTGAGTTTCCTCACTATGGTGGGATGTATGGAGGATGCATGGTGGCTTAGATTAAATGGGATTTCTTAGAGGAGCTAAGATAATGACATGTATAATCTAGATTCTAATTCTGATGGGTAATTTTTTCATAAACTCTCTAGATGATACCACAAGGATCACATTATTTATATATTTATTATAAGTGTCATGTATGAGGCAATTAATTATTAAGGCATTGTGAGGTTTAGCAAGGTTGACACTTGTCCTCTTTAGGTCATCATATTTAATTTTACATCCTTTAAATCATCATAAACTACTATTTTAACTTTGACATACTACAAGGTCAAGTGAGAGGTTAAGTTAGACTTCCAAAAACATTAGATGCCCATCATAAGCAACTAATACTACTAAAAGCAAACTTTACAAGTAAATACTTTAAACAAAGTATAAGGTTAGTCTAGTAAGATTTAATAAGAGTTTTGTTATCTCACGATGATTGGATAACCAACTAAAAAATCTTTAGCAAAGGTCTATCTACACATTATTAAAGTATTCATGGTTAATAATTCATCATCAAATGAAACTTGATAAAGACTTACAATAATTCTAATATTTCTAAGTGTCAATCATTACTACCAAATGTATAATTAACCAAAAACATCTAGTAAGTATTGAATAAATTTTCTATGTAGCTAAATAACTTAGCAAGCTTGACATCTTGGGCATTTTGGGAAAATTTAGAAAGGAGGCTCCCCATTTTGGTAATAGGTGGTAGTTGAGCATCAACAAATGGAAAATTCTATGAGGAAACATTAAAAAATGTTAGATTCCAGATCTTATGTTTAAATATGAATAAAAAATTAGTCATATCACTATGTTTTTTAATCAATATTGAAAATACTTTTAGGACTAAATAATATCTCACAAACTAGAAATAGAGTTTGAATCTTGTAGGCAATCATACCATTGCCACTAGGTTCTAAAATGATAAAGTTCAAGATTAAATACATAAAACATGTAGTGACTTGAGCATTCTTTATATTTTATAAAATTATGATTTTCTATGTTAAGGATGGCTTGGGCATTGCTCTGCTACCATCCAGGCATTCATAACCTTGAGAAAAATACATTTGGCTCCACTCTAGGTCATGCTCTACTGCTAGCTAGGTGTCCATAGCCCTGATAGAGATCAACTAAATCAACATTCATGGATATTAAGTAGTTCATGATTTTACATCATTAGTGTATCATTTTCTTGTATCTAATTTCATAAACTAGAATGGTTGGGAACTAGAATTAACTAGGTGTAGGGATTTTGTCAAGACATAGTCTAGATGTTATTCACTCTAACATAAAAAATTCTACCCTAGTAATTTATTCAATGAATTTAGGTGAAAATATCATGATCCACATAGATTCAAACTCTTGTTCAAGTAAATTACCAGTCATCTAAACTATATTACAACCTTAAAATAACTTGTATTTTCATGAGAAAACCAATTTTTTATTAACCCCGCCCAAATTTTCTAAATTAGAACAATGCTAGAAGATTCCAAGCTTTGGACTACCAATGTTTAAGATTTGAAATACCTTCTTCACATTTTAGGACTAGATTAAGACAAATTGAGCCAATGAATTCTTGTTTAGAGGAATAATTACTAAGCTACAACACATGACAAAAAATAGACATAACAAAGGAAACCAAGAAAGGACAAAAATAGGAAAAAAAGTAGCAAAGCAAGAAAGGAAGGAAACAATAGGAAAGAAAAAATAGAAAGAAAAATATTATACTCCTACCTACTCTAAATCTAAACAAGCTTACTATCCTTATAAAATTTTGGAAAAAGTGGTAGATAAGTAATGATTTATGTATTTCCCATTGAATATCAAGTTTAAGTCATTCCATTATATTTTCTTGAGTATGAATGTATTTTCACTGAGTATCTTTGCTACTTGATAGGGTCTAATCCAGAGAGGAATGAAATTATCATGGTTTCCTTTTTTTTTTAATGAGCCTTATCCCATAGTAAGACTAAGTTTGAGATTCATAAAACTTTAACTTTGGCTTGCTTGTCAAACCATCTCTTCATAACATCCTGATGCTTGCTAAAGTTTTCCAATTCTTCATCTTGGGCATATTCTATATGGATGATGTTTAGTATATGAGATTTCACTCTTTCATCATCTTCCATGAACTTGGACATGAACTCATTAGTGGGTAGTTTTAATAAGTTGGGAAATATTGGTTTTTACCCATATAAAAGTAAGAATGGGGATGCCTTGAGTGTCTTCTTATATCTTGTTCTTTTTTCCCATAAATCATGTTTTAGTAGGGATGACCATTCTCTTAGTTTCTTTCCTATAGACTTCTTAATGGCATTCATCAAGTTTTTTTTAGTGGATTATTCAACTCTATTACCTTGAGGGTAATAATTTTAAGAGGACTTGATGATTATCTAGTTGGCATTGCCTATTTAGTGAATTCTATTAATGTAAGGGATAGCCCATTGTCACATATCAAGGATAAGGGTGTCCCAAACCAAGCAATAATGTTCTTTTCCAAAAAAATTATGACATCAATTATCATACTATTCTTGGTGGACATTATTTTAGTCCACCTTGTAAAATATTCTATGTTGGTGAATACAAATTTGGGTCTCATCAAGGATTTTGGATTCATTACTCATACAAAGTTGAGGCCCCATTGTGAACATGTCTTCACCTTAATTGCTGGTTGTAAAAACATGGCTACCTTTACTTCTCTTCAATCAAAAACATGGCATTGCTAGAATGTTTGCATAAGATCATGTGTGTTTTTGATTATGGTTAACCAATAATAGCCAGCCTTAAATATCTAGTGTGTTGTGGTACACCTTAAAGGGTGACCACTTCCCAATCTATCATGGAATTTTTCCATTATCTTAGTGGCTTCAGCTCTTGAAACACACCTTAGATAAAAAAATTCATGGTTTTTATGTAGAGAACTCCTCTTTTGTTCATAAAGTGGGATGATATTATCTTTAGGGCCCTTTTCTATTCTCTTTTAAGGTATAAGGGATACACTCAATATAAAAAATAATGAATAATGTCCTTATACCATTCTCCATTAGGTACTTGACTTTTTTCAACTTGTAAAACATCAATGCAAGGATTAGTGTTTCCAATGATTTGGATTAGATCTTTACCCCTTATTAACTTAGTAGATTTTATTTCTAAGTCATGTTATTGAAGTTTGACCATCCACTTCCCTCTTCTTTCCTCGAGTTCATTTTATTGCAACATAAATTTGATAGTTGGATCAAACACTATAACATAGGTCTTGTTCCTCAGAATGTAGTGTTTAAACTTCTTGATAGCCTTTAATAAGATGTATACCTACTTATATAGAATAGGATAATTCAATTTAACATTCTTAAAATTAGTACTAATGAAGGCTACATGGTGCTCTTTATATTCTTCCTTTTATGTTAAGACAACAACAATAATATGATAAGAAGTAAAAGACTATAGATAGAAGTCTTTATTGAAATTAAGACTTATCAGGATAGGAGCTTAAATAATAACATCTTGGATGTCTTAAAAGGCATTCTTGACTTTAGCCATCCATTCTATCTTGGAATATTTCTTTAGCATGCTGTTAAGCAGTCTCACAATCTCTACAGAGATAGAAATACATTTTTCCAATGCAAGATTTTAACTATTTTCTTCTATTGGGAATTTTTACCTCTAACATTGCATTGATCCTATCAGGTTCAATGGTCATACCTTCTTGGGTGATTACATATCCTAATATTTTACCTTGAGTCATACATAAGATGTTTATATTGGGGTTTAAGGAAATGCCATACCTTTTGCACTTCTCCAGTACTTGTTCTAAATGCATAATTTGATCTTCTCTATTTTTAGAAAAAACTATTACATCATCCATGTAAATAATAATACATTTACCTATCAATCCATGGAATGCACGATCCATTACTCATTGTTAATTTTATCCTAAACTAATTAGTGTGAATGGCATCCAATTATAGGAAAAAATTCCCCATTTAGTGGTGAAGGTAGTCTTCATTCAATCTCTCTTGTTTACTAAGACTTTATTGTAGCCTAAAAATCCATCCAATAATGAAATCATTCTAGATCCACTTACCAACTATATGACTTCATCCAAATATGGCAAAGGGTAATTGTCATTTTTGAAATATCTATTCAAATTCTAGAAATCAACACAAAGTTTGATTTCTCCATTATTCTTCTAAACTGACACAATATTGGCAACCCATGTCCAGTGTTGTATAGGAAATATTTTATTTACATCAATTAATTTCTTGACTTCATTGTAAATTAGTGGTTCTAACACTAGATTTATTGGTCTATATCTCTCCTTATTAAGTTTTCAAGTTGCTTTGAATGGGATAGTGTGAGTAATCAGACTAGTATCAAAAATATTGAGGTCATCATAGGAGTAAACAATGACATCTTTGAACCTAGATAAAAGGGTCATTACTTTCTTTAACTCATCATCAGTGCATAGTAGACCAATGCTAACATTCTTCTCATCCCTAGAATCTCCCAGGTTTACTTTCTTATAATCCTTCCCACTTAATTTGGGATAATTAGCTTCATTTACTTACTTATATAGGTCAAACATCCTCTCTAAAGAGATCATGCCTTTGGGGATTCAATTATCTTTAAGGTAGATTACTCCACCTTGTTTGTCCTTAGAAATTTCTACAAAATTTTCATCCTTTTCATCAATGATATGAGATTAAAATACACCAGTTTTGTATAATAAATCAATTATTTATTCATAATCATCAAAACATTGGAAGTGACTAATTTTATCTAGCATGAAGGGGCATTAAATTATCTCCTTGTTAAATTCCTACAAGTTAAAATCCTTTGGAGGCACCAAGTTTGTTTTCATTGATGCTAAAGCATAAACCAATTAATTTTATTCCCTAGATAAGGAAACAATATTGAATGAGTCAAAGTAATCAATTAGATCCCAAGATCTAAATTTATATTTCCTTAAATAATAAATTTTTCACTAATATCTACTTCTAGTTTGATTAACCACTAACTCAAAATCACCATAGACTAGCATTTCTTTAACCTTATATTTAATTACAAATTGAAGTCCTAAAATAAGATCTTCATATTCTACTAAATTGTTAGTACAAGAGAATAATAATTTATAAGAAGCTATATACTCTTTACCTTCAGTATTTTCTAGAATGATTTCTACACCCAAACCTTGTTTGGCATGGGCACCATCGAAGTGCAATGTTCAAGGACATTTATTTTCTTATTTTGTCTTGTCACCTACATTAGTATCAATGGTTTCCAAATAGACACCCAAGTTATAGGATTGGTAGTTCACCTTCTCATTCTTGTCACTATATCATGTGATCATGTATTTCATCTTGGGTTCCTAGTTAATCCTGATATGATTGGGGATCTCTCACCAAGGCAACCACATGTGAGAACAATTCATGGACATGTATCCATTCAAGGGTTTAATCCAGTCATGACTAAGTAATAATCCATAATCTTTAGTTATGTTAATGACATTAATGCCAATGAACTACTATATTCAAGGATTATGAGTTAGCTTCATATTGATATTCAATAATTCACCTATTACCTTCACACTTGAATTGTCGAACTACACCACCACCTTGTTAGATTTAATTGGGTTTAATCCCAATTTTTCATAAATTGCTAGAGGAAAAATATTAATTGAAGCACTAGAATAAATTAAGTAATTATTGATATTCTTACAAAAAATCCAATAATTATTAGGAATGGTGGGACCTCATGTTTACTCCTGTACATTACCACATTTGCATGAGCTTGTTTATCCTTGATGGAAATAAGATTTTCATTCAAGGATTTTAATATAAAATCATGTTTTTTAGTGATTTGTGTGATATTTTGAAATTTTAAATTTTACTTAATCTTCTTCATGTCTTCCACTATATTGAATCCACCTTTTGATGTTATGTAGAGAGATTTTATTATCAGTTAACTCTCCTTACCTTTGGGGTGTGGAGGATTATTTTTTATCCTACCATTAGGAGGTGTATTTGTTTTATTGGGTTGGGTGGATGTTTTGAAAGGTTGGTTCTAAGATTTTCCTCTCAAGGTGTAGTTTCTACACTTGTACTACTATAAATCATGCACCCCCTCAACATTGTCTTTAGGTTCATTCTCATCTTGGCCAAGAGAGTCATATGTATCAACCATGAAGACTGATTTAGGTGCTCTAGAAGAATGATTGGAGTTATTATATACTTTATCATTATTTTTATTAGTGGGATTCATGTATAATCTATCCATTTATCTTTAGATAGCTTCAAATGCATGGTAAAACTCAACATAGTCTAGATCTCTATGTTTAGTAGAATTGTTCTCTCAACACTAATTAGGCAAGTGGCATATCATAGATGTTAATATCAAGTAATTTACTCAAATGGGGATCACTATTTATATTATAATTATTAAAATGTCTATTATACCTTTGTAAATTATAATTTCTATTGGAACTCTCACCAGTGTTTCCCACTAGTTTCTTGAGATCGAAGAAATCGATAGTGATTTTTTGAATAGTTATTTATATTGAGTCTAACTCTCCATTTAGAGGCTCTATGTTATTGATTTGGATTGTAATTTGTAAATTAGTATTCTTTATACACACAATTTCTTGATTATTTTGGTGATGTACCCTGACATTTGCTTAGTTGAATAATCCAAGTTGTTGGTTACGTGTAACATGTCTAAAAGGCAACTAGTTGATTATTAGTAACTTGTTCAATGCAAGCTAGTTTTAATTCATGTTGGGAATGACATTCAAATTAGGAATAGTTGGATCTTAATTGGGAAAGGTAATGATATGGTGCATTTTTAGGTGCATTTATTCATCAATGTTATATGGCTTCAGCATATGCTTAAGGCAAAGTGGTAATAAGCATGGCTCTTCTTAAGAAGATGAATGTCATTAGGTTTAAAGCATTCTTGTATATATCTAAAGATAAATCACCCACTAGATTATAAGGTTGGGATGTTAAGGTATACATATTTTAAAACCTTGAATTAAACATTTTAATTGGTTCTTTTGGGTCCCTTTTGAGGATGGTAAATTATTGGTATATAACTCTCATACTAACTACCCTTTCAAATTGGGCAATAAAGGTATCATTAAACTGACCCCATCTAATGATGGAATATTTGGGTAAGTTAAATAACTAATCATAAGTTGTATCCCTAAAGGTGAAGGGAAAAAATTGATAGGACACATCCTCATGGATCATATTGAACAACCTTAGATATGCCTTAAATGACTTCATGTGCTCTTCAATGGTCACTATCTTAGTGGGGGTAAAGAGAGATAAGCAGTTTTATAGATTTTTAAGTAGATCCTACATAGGCTTAGGACATTGATGGATGAGCTATCTAACCATGCCATCATTGGCACAAGAGATTGAAATTTTTAGTTAGATGGGGAATTCAGTTGGGTCCTAGAATTCCTATGTCTAACTTTATCTACTCTTCCCTTCCTATGGGTTTCTGAAGATGCTAAAGGGATCCTTGGTTTAGATTAAAACCTATTTATAATCTTAGGAAACTCCAAGATGAAAAATGGGTAATAAGAGTAAAGAATATCTAAATATGACATCACAAGTGATAAATATTACAAATATTTTTTAGTCTTTTACAAAAGTTCCTTGGATCAAGTAGCTTTACCTTGATCTTTGAGGATCTAATCTTATAATCCGCATATATGTTGATACTAGAATAAATTTTGTTAACCCTACATGTTAATCTATATATAAAAAAGGTTAGATCCTAATTCAAATCACTTCTACATTTGATTCAATAATCAAAGAGTGTTTAAGCACCTTAAAGCTTTCTTTAGCACTAAACTATGCACAAATTTACTAAATTCCAAGTGAATTAGTGTAATTATGATCTTAAATGCCTAGATCCAACACAAATGAGTTATCAAAGCTTGATAGTTACATAAAATCTCACAAATACCAAGATTATTTAGCATATTTATGTGAAAATTGGCAAAGATTATAAAAATTACCTTAATATACCCAAATAATAGGATATGTCACCTGTCTTTACATAAATTCAAACAAAAATCTATGTTATTTGCCATATTTTTATGAATGAACACTATTTTTGATGAAATCCTTTAAATAATGCAAATATTCCTACAAAGGATACAAATATTCACGTAAATAATGTATATACCTAGTGTTTTAAAAAAAAAATTATGTATTTTGAGACAAATATGCATATATTTAATAAAATACACTATAATTTTACAAAGATGCATGAAAGTAATTGAACAAAAACCCTCCTTCTAGCACCATCATTTCCTTTCCATGTTGATTCATTTATTGGGCTCCCTATGTCACTAGGTAATAATGGGAAAGTAAGAAACTCAATTTTGAGCCCTAGAAGATTCAAGGATTGAGTTGTTAACACAACTACCACTTTAAATAGAATAGATAGCATAAATGTGGTCACCACTTAGTAAGTTTCCAAAGAGACCATATTTTAGGGACATCAGATGTTATGTAGTGACACTACTTGTTAATCTTTGTGAATTATTTTAATCCTGGCCAATTATTGCCCAAAATATAAACAAACAATGGATATTTATAGTGTGAACTAGACTATTGTGATTCACGCATGAATCCAAGAGTGAGTATGGTAAGGTATAAAAGAAGATGTGCTTAATATGATTGAAGATACTATTTTTTTCTTAATTTTAAGGTGAAACACATAAAACTAGCATCTTACGACTCTAGCATAATACTCAAAGCTAAATAAATTTAGTTGAAGCTTTAAAGGAAGGAAATGCACATGTTTGACAACATAATTTACATAAAAATTACTCATTTATAATAGATTATATAGCACATTCAATTATAAATCAGAATAAAAGAGAGAAATTATACTATCAAAGTAGTTATCCTAATGTCAAAATCAAACTAATAAATACATATATAAAATGTAACTTCCATATTAGCTTAAACAAAATAAACTATCAGACATCTAAAAGTTTTAGTAACAAAAACCATAGAAACAAACAATTAAGCACTTTAGATAAACTTACAAATTCTTTGGCTTTCTTGTATTAATTCTTGAAATTACTATTTCTGATCACAAATGAGGGGAAAACCCCTATTTATAGGATCAAAATTCCTAAGACAAGTTTTATTAGGTCCAAAAAGGTGCCCAAATAGAAAACTAGATAAAATGTTACATATAGAGGAATATTCTAAATTTGAATTTACAACATAAAATAGAATATTCCATAAGACTCTAGGAGTGTCTATTGTAATGCTTGTTGTTGTGGATGTTATTCTACTTCTTTTCTAATTCCTCATTGGTCCATACCTCTACATAGGCTAGGTATTCCTAATCTATTTGAGTGAAGTTTAGGATCATAGGTCCAAAAAAGTTTAGAATCTCTTTGATGAGCCTATCATGCTATGTGACTACCTTACTTAGTGCCTCCTCAATTACATCCACTTTCTCTAGCCTCTAATTGGAAAATGTTATAATGTTCATCACTTCTATATCAGTATTTTCACTAGACATATCCTACTAAATTTTTTCCATAAACACCTTCATATGGGCTATAATCTCTTCATCATGCATGAAGTAACCATCAAGCTTAGTCACCTTGGTGACCATGGCATCCTTCAACAACAAGGCTATCTTAAACTCAATATTCTCCAAGGATGTGTTTGCATCCTTGATTTGATCCAACCATCTCTTTGATATTATTATTTTATTCATTACTATTTCCTATGAAGGAATAATGTACTTAAGTGGTAGAACCTTGAGGTCAAGGAATTTATTACTCCTTGAAACTCTAGACAAGTTTTCCAACTTGGTGTCATAGAGTGCAAGCTTTTGGACAAGTTTAATAACCACCTTGGATTTTTGGATCTCATCTTCCTACCTCTTCTTAATCACTTTTTATAAGTTAAAGACATTAATAACAAAATTTATTAGTGAAATTATATTTCCATTCGACATTGTTGGCAATGTTTTTTCCTTTAGCCTTTAAAATTCCTATTACATCCCTTCCTTAATGTAATAGTAGATTGTCATTGTGATTGAATTGAGTTAATGGGGTCCTTTTCATATTCTTAAACCTATTTAGGTCCATCCCTCCTCTTTATTATTAGAGTGAATAGAGAATATTCACTCTAATAGACCATAATTTAGCCCAACTATGGTTGTTCAACCTGTCTTCTCACTATCCTCTTCATAGTGTATGTGTCAACATTGAACCTCATGCTAATTTTGGATGTAGGGTAGGATACCTAGGGCTTGGCCTACTTAATTACCTAAATTACGTCTCTAACCCAATTTGGGGTCTCATTATATGTTGGTTGTGTGAGATGTGGTTGTAATGGAAGTACTTGGGTAGAAAAAGAGGCAAAGGTGGAAGCAAGGATGTATAAATTATTTGGGTCCATTTTCCCAAGTGGGTCAACCAAAGATTTGGTAGGGCCCATGTTGAGAATAAATGAAGGTAATTTTGAAGGAATAATCACCTTATAAGTTGTGGTGATTTTAAGTGTCCTTTTTAAGGTGAGTGGCTTTAGAATGGGTTTTAATGGGTTAGTAGATGAAGAAGAGCCAAGGGTGAGTGATGCAGTTGTTGTGGTAGCCTATGAAGGAGTATAATCCACATCTTGGATAACACTAGTGTTTTGAAATATTTATAAATGTGTAATATTGGTAATGGCTTGAGATATTAAGTGGGTAATGGTTACACTAAAGTAATAAATAATATGGGATGAAAACATGGGAGTGGGAGAAATAATAGAAGCATGAGTATTTATAAATTTACTAACAATTGGGAAGGAAATGGTGCAATAATTATAATGGGAGTTTATGGAGATAATGGAGGAAGCACTTACCTTCTCATAGTAGTCTTTTGAGCCTTCTTCCTCTTGTAAACCTTTTCTATATTTATCCTTGATAGTGCTTGTAATTATTCCATTGAAAGATCAATACCTTGTCATAGTTCCTCAAGATTGATGATATCAGAATTATTATACCTCAATATATACATGGAAACTCCCATGATATATGTAGATAAAAATATATGCCCTTAGGAGATGTTCTAATAGCTACTAGCCTCTCCTTGCTTGGGGCTTGGAGGTAGCCTCTGTCCACTTGAAATAGCTTGCAATGGAGGTTTATAGGGTATGTTCCTGATGAGAGGAATGTTATCATTTTCCTCATCTTCTTCTTTCTCTTCATACACTGTACTAAACATACTACCATAAGTTAGTGGGATCTCAAGATTTATAATGTATTTTTTATTATTCTCTATATCAATCTTCATTTCTAGTTCAATGTTCTTTTATTTTTAATTTTAGAGGAGTACCTCATCATTCATTGCATCATTTAAACCCCATTCATGCACCTCCTCTTGATGCTTATATTCTAATAACACATCCTTTATTAAATTTAAGAGGTGCCTAAAAATGACATTATTGGGGTCCCAATCCCTGAAATCATCCTTGGGTAATAGTTAGGAGTCCCTATGCCTTGTAGATACCACAATGTCTTACAACTTTGTGATTTTAATTCTCCCTAGATTGTAAGGAGGTTTGCAGGGGATAGTATTATTTTTATTTATAAATACACCATCAACTCAATGGAGTATTTGATATGCCATCTCTTCCTTAGGCAATTTCATGGGTACATACCTTGGTAGCTTGAGGGGAGCTATCATTACACCTTTTATCTAGATGACTGTGTAATCTAAATATATCCAAAATATTCCCATCACTTTAAATGTCATCCTAACCTTTGGAGGGACTTTTTAAATTTCACATTCAATAATTGATTTATATATAATTGGATAAAAGTCTTTTGTAATTACGTTGAATTGCACTTGAAGTGGTGAATATGCATTATATAGAATAATTGGAGCATAAATTCATCCTAAACATGATCCTTAGAGTTTGGTCCTAATTATGTGGTTACAAATATGGAATCTAACAAATAACTCATCATATATAATGGAGACCTATTATAATAATTTTCATGCATAACAAAGAGTAGGTTATTGCTAATGAAATCTATTGATCCTCTAGGATTATTTGTACCAATGAGATACTTCTTATATCGATATACCTAATGTGTGCATTACCATATATCTCACTGATAAGGGTAAATCCAATCTTAACCCTCTTCCTAAATTTATGGATAGGTATGTCTCCTAGTTCATCAATGAAGACCACTCTAGTTGGGTTTATTACCCATGATGTAAAGACTATCTTAGGTTTATGTGCTGCAACAATTTTCAATGATGCTCTATTTTTAGTCTAATTATGGTAGAGGTAGGTCATAATATTTTTTGAAACTAGGTCCTACTATGAAGGTGATTTGGATCCCTTGGTTCATGGATTTGATCAACCCATATTCACATTTTAACCTCTTGAAGAGACCATATACTAGGTCAGTGTATGACATAACCTCTAACTATGTTATGGCCTTGTGGATATTGGTAGATTGTATCTCAAGGATATCATAAGACAATTAAATAATATGGGGCATAGTCTTAGTTTCATCAAGATCCCTAGCTCCTTAAACATTTTAGTAGATTTTATTGTAATGTATGTCCCTTGAGTTTATCACCTTGGAGATGAACTTTGTGTCCTTGAAAACTACTGAGCTACCATACTAAAATAGAAAATCATCATTTCCAATTGTAATTCTCTTACCTAGAGTCAAGGGTCCTACCTATGCTATCTATATAGTGTCTTGGGTAGTAATTAATGTCTTCTCATATTTATTTACAAATTTAGACCTCTAACAATGGTAGTCTAGGTGAAATTCATGCGTAGCTTGAGCTTTGTCATAGTGAGGATGTAGATAGGAGGGAGGGTAAATTCTTAGAGATTTGAATGAAAATGTGAGTAATAATAGTTCATTTTAGTAAAATTTTGAATATTTATTTGATTAATTAATATTTTGATGGTGATTGTAGTTTGTTCCATAATAATGGCAAGTTCGTCACCTTTGCATATTTTTAAACTATTTATTTTCAAATTTTATTACTTTAGAATTCAAATTTATAACTAATATACTCTTGATTTAGCATTAATTTTTAATTTAAAGATAAATATCAACACCTCTTAACACATGGTATGCCATCTCAAACCCATCTATGCAATCGCAGGACCTAAAGATGACTAAGCCACTTAATTGTCTTAAACATTGACATGTGGTGCCTTTTTATTGTGCATAGGATCTAAGAATGCTATTTAGTGTGATTATTCACTTGTACCCTACCACATGACATCTTATAATTCATTGTGAGCTCTTAGGCTAGGCCCTTTAATTTTGGTTGGTTATAGTAGTGCCACATATCATTCTCATAATCAATCAGAGTTTATTCTTTGCCAAGTGGCTCTTTCAAAAGTCTATTGAAGCTTTGATTTTATAGGTGTCACCTTCAATAGGCTTATGGATAGCTATCAATTAATTTATGTTAATAGTATGACTCAGGTGGCACCACACATCACTCTTAGAGGTGATATGGTTGATTTTAGGATGAAGCTTCATGGGAATGACAAGTGGCATCATTACATGGGTCCAAAGGGGACACACATTATTCTCATGATCTTTTATTCATTCTTATACCACATGTCACTCTTATAAGGGGCCTTAGATAATTACATACCATTGAACCTTGATCAAATGGCTTGGTTGCATCCACATGTTTAACTTGCAAGCTCTCATGAGCTTTAGATCAGATGTGATGTCGTGTGGACATGCATTGGTCTTAAATGAATCTAAAGGGAATACATGTCATTTTTAAAGCCTTCTCAGGTTTCGCTAGTTACTGTGGAGACATCTGGTGGCATTTCATGGGATTTTTAACTATAGAAGGATGCATAGATGATGTGTAGTTACTCGAATTGAATTGTCTTTCTTGAAGGAGTTAAGATATTGACACATAGCCTTTGGATTTGAGTTCTAATGAATAAATTATTTGTGAGATCTCTAGATGATGCCACATGGCTCATGGGATTTGTAGATTTATTCCAAGTATATTGCATGGGAGATGAATTATTAAGGCATCACAAGGTCTAACAAGGTGGACACCTTTCTTCTTTAGGTCACCATCTTTAATTTGACATCCCACAGACCATAATGAACTAATATTTTAACGTTGACATCCTATGAGGTCAAGTGAGAGGTTAAGTTAGACTTATAAAAATGTCAAATGTCTATCATCAAAAAACTAAAACCAATTTAAATCAAACTTTTCAAGCAAATTATTTTTAAAAAATAAATAGTTAGTCCAATAAGATTTAGCAAGGATTGTTTCTCTCATGCTGATTGGAAAACTAGGTAGAACATCTTTAGTGAAGGCTTGTCTATTTATTATTAAAGTCTTCACGCTTAATAATTAAGCATTAAATGAAACTTGATAAAGACTTTCATTAATTTCAATATTTCTAAGTTTTAATCATTACTACAAAATGGATAATTAACCAAAAAATGGGGAAGTATTGAATAAATTTTCTATGCAACTAAATGACTTAAAAAGCTTGGCATCTTAGACATTTTGGGAAAATTTAGAAAGGAGCATCCAAATTCTAGGAATAGGGGTAGTTGAGCATCAACAAATGGTATGTATATATTTTATATAATTCCCTATTTTAATAGATTTAATTATGTTGAATTTTTAGTTTAGTTTTTTATTTTTTTACATTAGTTTCTCACCTTCTTAGTTTAGATTGATTTTTTTTGTGTGTTTGTATTGATTGGTGTGTTTATTTTAGACATTATTTTGTTTCCCTAAAACTTGTTTAAGTTGGTTTTTTTGGGATATATTGGTGATCTTATTTTCTTTTTGAAGATTGATTAGAGACTTATTATTTGTTGTATCACAAGAATTAAATATTTCATGAAGAAATCCATTGGAATTTTTGTTTTGGATCCTCCCTTATTACACTTCATTCATTATTTATTCATATATAAATAAGAGTTGATACCAATCATTATTATATGGTAATCAAGTTTAAGAAATAAACAAAATTTTAGACAATAATATGTTGAAGCAATGTTATGTGATTACACTCTCATGGGATTGGAATTTCAAATGAATGATGAATGTATGAAAACTATTCAAAATTTAAAATTTATAAGGTGATTAATCATCATTGACTATTGTCATACATTATTATAAATTTATTTTTACATTTTAAATTTTTTGAAGGAATATGATTCAAAATAGAATATGTGAATTTTAGAAACATTTCATCTTCTTGTTACAGCCATAAAATTTCACTTAATTACACATCTAAAGCCAAATATAAACATTAAATTGATCTGGAATTATCTTAATAGTCATTAATTTTTTGATTCTATTTTTGTACCCCTGGGTTGGTCCTCAACTCCTAATGGACCGAATAAAAAAATATTTACAAAAGGAAAAAATCAAAAGGAATTGAACTTAAAAATTCAAAATCCTTATTATTTACTCATAAGGGTGATTCAATTAATATCCATAATAGGATTTATAGCTTGGTTGGTATTGTAGCAAGGCCTTAAGAGGGACTATAGGTATATTTATCGAGGATATATATATGTGTCTCATAGCAAAGTAATGCCCATGGTAATCCCCCAAGCCAAACATCCAAATTTTTTCCTTCTCAAACATTTCTAATGTCATAAGTATAAATTTCCTTATATGAATTTAAGAGCTATAAAAGAATATTTTTGGGTTATTTTCCTTTACATGAGCATAAATTTATCTAGGTATTTTCTTAAGTGATAAGATTCCAATGTGTTAGAATGATTGCATTTCATTCAAAATGTGTTGCTTGCATGCTCAACTAAAACACTAAATGAGAAACTAGTTCCTATTAGCTTTTTCATGTGATAAGATTTTAATGTGTTAGAATGCTTGCATTTTATGCAAAAAGATTTTCTTGCATGCTTATCCAAAACATTAAATGAGTAACTAGTTACTATTAGCTTTTTCATGTGATGGGGTGTTTTTCCAATTACATAGATAGGGGTGATTAAACATATACATAATAATAAACTCATTATACAATCCATATCTAACTTAGCACATTTTTATCTATAAATAATCAAATATAAAATGATGGCATAAATGATAACTAATAACTTTAACTTGGTTGTTAGATAAATAATGGCATAAATGATAACTAGAAATATTAATTCCATATTTATATAAAGAATATTAGTAATATAATACAAGATTCAATCATCATTTTCATAAGTGATATTTAAATAATATATAGTTTTAAATTTATAAGGTAAAAACTCATATAAACTCTATCAATGACATCCAATTGAATAACAACATTACAAAGTACATCATAGGGGTATTTATACTTCATTCTCTCCAACAAAGAAGTTACAAAAGTGAATACACCCAAAGTGATTCATCAACAATCATAAATACATTTGAGTCACGGCATCCATTTACATTAAGTTCCTATGGACTTGGGATTTTATATCCCTATATTCTCTCTTTGATGTTGTATCCTCATCATTGAGTACATATCTTCCCATAAACTAGTGTTAGATTCATGCTTGAATTATTCTCTTCCATCCTTTCGAATCACTCCATAACCCTTATCCACTTTCTATGCACTCCCCATGTCTTCCACCAAGTTATGATTCCTTCATTCTTAGGTTATCCATTTAACATGGGCATTTATTCCACTAGACTTGATCCTTATATACCATAGACTCTCATGCCATGGTCTTCCATGATGTTCCTTTCCACATTGGTTATTCCCAAAATGTACATATCCAAAATTTGGGCCCAACATCACCCCACACTAAGCCATTACCTCATCCCATACTAAGAATTATTTTTAGGCTCTACTAAAAATTTAGGTCATGTGTACTCAATTTACATAAAGGTATAATAAAGGTATAAACTTTAAAATACCTTTAATAGTCTACCACTACTTTGATATTCTTGGTCTCATAAAGATATTCAAGATACTCACCTAATTTATTGACATAAAAATCAAGGGATGTGGAATCATCCTTATGAACACTTTCAAGTGAAATAACCTTGATGACAACCTATCTTGAGAGTGCTACAAAGTTTTTATTTATTTCTTGAAGGTGAGTGCTTATTATGTTATCCATAGCCTCCATAGCCTTAAATGTTTTATCATGCTCTATGTGGTCTTTTACTAACAAGACATTACCTACCAAATCTTTTCATTGAATCTCTTCCACCTAGATGTTATCTTCCAAAATCTTATTGGGCTAATCTAGATTTTTAAAAACCTCATCCAAAAGGGGAATTGTGTCTCCAAATTTATTCAAAAAGATTTTACATAACTCCATTAATTTAATGAACTATTGCATTACCTAAGTCTATTTATTCTAGGGTTTAGGTTAGTCCTTGCATTATTTTATCAAAATCTCTACCATATTCTCTACTGTATCCACTACCTCACTAAAATCGGGAACCCCCTTCACATGTTTTGGTTCACCCCTAAAAATTATTTTACATATGTTCAATGTTTTAACCTATGCTAATTTAATTTAAGATTAATTTTTAAAGTGAACTCATTCTAATATTAAAAAACCATTTTTGAATGTTTAGTTTAGGCTCACTGAGCATTAGAATTAGATAATAAATTCTACCTTGTGATCTCATTTGCCAATTTCAGAAGTGTTGCACTAGTTTGTACCATGTTAAACTATTAGGGGTATACTTTAAAGGTATTTTAAAGCTATACCACTTCTAGATATAATACTAGGCTATCTGAAGGCATTTAAAAATGGTGTTCTTCATTATAAACACAAAGAGAGATAGGTAATTCCTTATGAGTGAGCTTGGATACATCATCTAATGAAAAATTTGAAAATGTGTAAAACAAATTTGGCACTCCCATCTAATATTAGGAACATAAGGTTGTAGTTGCATCAATTTTTTAATCCTCTAGATGGATTTATGAACTAACTCTTTCCGTTTAGAGGGAAATCAGTTGAGTATTTGTAAATTCGCATCTTTTCTCATGTGGCTAACTCTAATGTAAAACTCACTCATTACCAAGGCCATGTTGGAACCATCCCTCTGTTTACCTATGATATCTTCAATTTATACTTGTGCCTTCTTAAGGTTGGTTTCTTCACATTGAACTAGCAAAGGTATATTCTCTAAGTTTAGGGTATCCAATTCTTCTTCTTCTTCTATAATAAATTATTTTTTGGTATCTTATCTACGATCTCTATATTTTTGTTCCAAGTCACCATCATTAAGCTCCAATGTTTCATGTTCTAAAGGAATAATTTGTGTTTTTAGCTCTGGGCCTTTGGGTTCACTTACTATTGAAGTTTACTTGGGTGGTATTGGGGTAGTCACTTTCTACTTTTAGTGCTCTATTTATGAGATAGTGTTGGCATAATTCCTTTGATGGTTTTTATTCTTCCTATCTACCATTGGTATATGTGGGATTATCTATTTCTCTATTTTTGTACTCCCTGATGATTTCTTCCTAGGATTCAACATGTAAAACAAATAATGAATTGAATTTCCAACCAAAATATGTTAGACCCTAATATTTATTTTATTTGACTCTAGTTTTTCCTTATATGCCTTCTTCCAAGGGTATATGTATAAGTGGAGGAGGGTGTGAGCCTTTGTATTAATATTATCAATAACAATTCTCACCAATTGTGTATCATGGATTTAGTTGATGGAGTTCATGAAGTATTGATTAGTGAATCATATGGTAACTTTATCCATCTAAAAAATTATTCAAAGGGATCTATCTAGATACATATTAAGGAAAAATGTTACTTCACTATGAAATTTTCTTGGCCCCCAACTTGTATACGTAATTCCTTTGGCATGCACCACTCTTTCCCAAATGCTTCCTTCATTGCATTATATTGTATCTTCATTTTAATCATATGATATAGAATTATTGAAATAGGGAAATAAAATTCTTTGAACCACTCCATATGGGACTTATTTTTGGGAGGGTATTCCCATTTCAATTCTCCAATAATGTATTTAGGTAAAACAATATCATCAAACACTGGTAACAAAAGGAAGGTGCCCCAAGAAAACATTTGGTTTGGTAGGAAGTAGGCTTTATTTTTGCCCATAACAACCCTATTATTGAATTAATATTCTCAATTTTTATTTACTCCCTTGATAAGTTGTTGAGAGAGATAAAGGTGGGACATATCCACCTCTTTACACATAAACACCTCTAACCTTTATTATGATGATATTCATGGACACTCTAAGGGTAAGATCTAGGGGACTTGTGATATGGATAGTATGGCCTTTTTTTTTATATTCAAATGTCACTTCATTCTTTTTGATCTCTTCTTAGTACTCCAAGTCATAAAAAAGGTTTTCACTTGAGCACTTGAACCTTATAACTTTACATATCCACTTTGGTGTAATTTGCATCAATCACCAAACAAATTAGAAATAATCTTCATGCACTCACTAAATCAACTAGATTCTTACTTCAAATACATTCCCAAAATATGATAGATTAAATAATTGGAAGATGCCTACATCATTGAGAGTATTAAAAATAATCATTTCATATACAAACTCATTCCTCCTGTTTTAGTGATCTAATTGATAGTCACTTTGTAGTTACACTTCATTGCCAAATTGCCAATGGTTATAATAAAAATGTTATATTACAAGGGGGCACATTCAATACCATATTTTTTACACAATACTACCTCTAAGTATTACATTTCCTTGACCATCATCTTGGGTGGTGGGGGTACAACAACCTTATTCATTAGCTAGCACATCATTAATTATTTTATCTTCCTTATCTTTCCATGAAAAGTCTTCCACACTCTCCAATATATTTAGGTACTTACTTTCTAATAAACATAGGTCGAACACTCACACTCTCAAATTCTACTGCTTCTGGTACCATAGCTAAAAATTCACTATATTGGGCCTTTTTATTCATATATAACACCCTTTAAGGAGCCCAAAGGTTGAGTCATAGTTTTCCAATCCTCCTAAAAGAATACATGGTTTCTTTGTTATCCATCTCATATCTCATACTTAAACACCCTCTACTAGTGGATGTCATCCTTTACAATCTATAAATATATAACCCTATGCATCCTTACACACCTCCCATCACTCTACTTATTTATCACAATTAATTCACTCCATAGTGATTAAAAATAGTCTCAAATAGTTAATTTTAATTTGGAAGATTCAAAACCACTCTTATTTTTCAAATAATTTTAACTTGTATTTCGAAAAGAAGGAGAAGAAAATAGATATGGGTATGGTATAAAAACTTGTTTTGTTGTGTCTGTGTTGAATTTGATGATTAATGAGAACTCCTCTTTGGATTGGGAGGAATAACATATAAATAAAACAACACTAAATTAAATGGTTGGTTAGTTAAATAGCTGGATATACTGCCTAGCGCTAGCTAGATCTTAAAACTAAGTGCTTCCTTTGGAGTTTTCAATCCACACATTTTAAATAATTAATTGTAGAAATCAGAAGATAAAGTACTTGCATCAATAATCAAAAGGTACTAAAATTAAATATAAGAGATGATTGATAAAGAAATAGGCAAAAATGGCTAACATAGTAATAAATCGATCAATGCTAATGCTAAATAGGTTA
Source organism: Torreya grandis (assembly GCA_037957365.1). Classification (NCBI taxonomy): domain Eukaryota; kingdom Viridiplantae; phylum Streptophyta; class Pinopsida; order Cupressales; family Taxaceae; genus Torreya; species Torreya grandis. Next base: position 180,298 of record JARHVA010005980.1, on the reverse strand, counting down.
GGTGTGGTTCAAAAAATAATTTGGAGTCCATGAATAGGTAGAAAAAAAGAAAGTTGGAATTGATTAAAGGTAAGTGGATGAAAATAACTTGTTATTATTTAGTACCATAATAACCATTGGTGGTTGGTGTACCATCAATGGCTAAGGTGATTGTTGGTAGTTGGATAGATTATAAATGGTTAGGATGATGATCATCAATTACTATGTTTTGGGTTTAGATAATAAAAAATTAGATTTGGTGGGCTCATATAAGGAAATTATAAGAGGTTAGTTCATTTTGGATTTATTATGAAATGGAAATAAAGTAATTGATAGACTAAAGGCAAAAACTTATCTTACTAGATATTGATCAGAAGAATGGTTGAGGTGGTTGGGTCATTAGTGGAGTTTGGCATCATTCTGATAGTGTAATAGTACTTGGTTATCAACCGAAGGACATTAACAAGTTAGGTCTCTAATGTGATGGTTGGGTCATTGGAATGCTAGAAGAACTGACCTATAAATAAATTTTAAATGTAAAATCTCTTAAAGTTATAGAGCAATATTTTTCACCTTTTACTCCTCACTTCTTATAGGTAAGGAATGAGAGGTACAATGAGATGTTAAAAAGGGGTGCAATTTGATGTCTAAATATAACTCATGCATACATTATATCACACATAAATTAGATGAGCTAATTATAAAAATAGTAAGTTGGGGTGAAGGGTTAATTAATTTAGATAATGGACCCTAACCATCAGTGTTCAGGGTGACCATTGATGGTTAAGGTGACCATCGGTGGTCGAGGGTTAAGGTAAAGTTGGGTTAAAAGGTTGGTTTAGCTAGTGGGTCAAATTAACTAGCATTATGTAGGTTTTGGGTTGAATGGTCAAGGATGGGAACAAGTGGTCAAGGATGGGACGAAGGGGTCCTAAGGTGGTCCATGGAAATTATGAAAATAATAAATATCATGTGAATATTTATGGTGTCTACATTTTCCCCCTTTTTATTATGTAATTTATATTATCAAGCTACAAAACAAAAAATAGATTACGGGTTGAAGGTTAGGATTCCCTGAGCATGAGAGTAGGTGTTCTCCCTCAAACCAAGAATTAATGAGGTGAAACAAAATTAGGTGTAGCTTTGATGAGTGGGTGAGTTTATGATAAAATGGGTGAATGATAGTTTGGAGAATAAAATGCAAACATGTACACAAAGTATGATAAAGTTTGATAGTCAAGATTACACATTGACTAGGTTTACATAATTGGTAAAAAGTAAGGTCAGTGCTAGAAGGATAAGTGACAAGTGGAATATGTGACTATAGTTAGGTGGGGTGGTTAGAAACACTCATAAGTGCAAGTGTTTTAGGAAAGGTGATTAATTTTATAGTATCCAAGGTAGGAAGTGATCCTAAAGAAAACACAAATTGGTCAAGTGAAGTCATAAGTATCCTAGGTAGGAAGTGATCTTTAGAAGACATAAATGGGTTTAGACTATGCAAGTTAGTATGAATTAAAAATTGGTCAACATGGCACTTTTTATCATTATATTCAAAAGGACCAGGCAAAATTCATTGTAAAATGTGTAGTAGTTGGGCCAAAATGAACCAATATTGAGGTGATGATGTGGTTGTCAAGGTGGGTAGAGAAGGTAGTCTCTATGGGTGGGTTCTTTGTTAGGTTTTCCAAAAAAGTTTGGGTGAAGAGGAAAAGGTCAAAATTTAAGCTCCAGACCATCGATGGTTAGGGGACTAAGGAGTGACTATCAGTGGTCACCCTGATCATCAGTGATTAAGGTGCAAACCCTAAAAGTGTGGAGGTCAAAATTAAAAAGTGAGTGATTTTGGACTCATTTAAGCATTTAAACCATTAATCTATATCTATTTTTCATATTGGGAAAAGGTGTTGATGGTGATTGGTGAGCAGGTGAGTAGTGGAGTTACTAAGTTATATTGACAAATCAGACTAGAGAGGATGTAGGGTGGGCATAGATGTGGATGGGGATGGTTAATGATTCAATGTGTTCTTCCTTGATGATGGTCAAGTAATGAGGTAGGTGACATCTTCAATTGATATATTATCATGTTTTGGTCATTTTTAGTGTATTTAAATTAGTTATTTGATGGGTAAATTATTATTTAGGTAGTGTAGAGTAAGTTTGACCTCATATTAGGGGTTGTTTCTTTTTTATAAAATTTGTAGGTGAATTATCAAATGGGGAGGGTAGGGTATGTTAGGGTGTGTTAAAGGATGGGTGTAGGGAGAAATTGTTGAAATTTTGATTTTTGGTTGAGTTTTCTATCGGTGGTCACAGTAGTGACTGTCAAAGGTCATCCTTAATGTTGGTAGTTGATGACCATGGACAAAAATGTCACCTGACCATTGGCGGTCAAGGTAAATGGTAAAAATGGTCAAGTTTGAAGTTTATTCATTTTGATATTTTTGAATGGTGGGTTAGCTTACCATTACTAAGGATGGATAGGTAGTGGTTTTTTGTTAGTGTATACGTAAGGATTGATAAGATTTAGGATTGAAAATAAGATAGTGTAAGTGCTTGTCCTAGGAAGAAAGCTATAGGTATTAGTTGTAGGAGGTTAAGTTTGTAAGCAAAATAATATAGGGAACTAACTTTTTTGATATCAAACATTTGTAGGCACAAGAGGAGATTCAAATGCATGATTATGTACCATATATATTTTTGAAGATCTACCAAGATATGACTATTGTAGACTGGGCTTACATAGAGGAGGTGGGCCTTGAAATGATGAGGCATTATCAACACATGTTACATGATGTAGAGATGATCATGGCCCTCATCAAGAGATGGAATCCAACCATGAACACCTTCCTACTTCCCACTAATGAGATTTTGATCTTAATAGAGGATGTTAACAAGATCACTTAGTTACCCATATGGGGTGACCTAATTTATCACATAAAGTGGGAGGAAAGAGATGAGATCTTGAAACTACTATATGGAGATGATCATGACTGAGTGAGGTGGCATGCTAAAAGATTTAGCTAAGTATGTTGTATTAGAGGGTGAGAGATGATAATAGGTTGATGACCATGATGATGATGGTACTTTCATGTTTCATTATTCTTGAATCAAGTAGTGGGAGGTTCCCTAACTTGCTACTGTGGGTATTGGTCGAGATGCTACTAGGTTGCACATCATTTGGTTGGGTTCTTATGTTACTTATGTATCTATATAGGGAGTTGTTTGGATTTAGAGATCATAGGAGTTATGTATTTAGCATGGGGTTTGTTCTACACTATAAGGCCTATGATCACATCTATGTGTTGAGGCTGATGGGGCTATTGTGGGTGGGGTATGCTTAGATAATTTCTTGATCAGTTTTATGAGGTGGATAGATTACTTTTCAAATATAGGTGTAGGTGGAGGGATACATGATATTGATTGGTTTAGAGGTGCATTATAGACCTTGGTCATTGAAGATGTTATCTAGAGGCCCTATGTTGGGTTTCTAAAGTGGTCTATTTATAGGAGACACACCTTATCCTTACAAGGTTTTAGGTGGATCTTTGATAAGAAGGATGGCGAGGCATATCTCATCCCATTTGATAGGGTACAGGGATATTTCATCTTGGTATAGGATATCCTAAGCCTACTTCCTAGATATATGTAGGAGTATGCAAAGATCCTACTACCTAATCCATATCTAGTATAAACCTTTTTAGATCATGAGGATTTTATAGCATGGCTAGTGATAAAAGATGTAGGTTTTATAGATGGTTACCCTACATGGTATCGGGCTCTTTATGTGGTGACAAACCTTGATGGGGATGATGGTGGTAGGTGGCTAATGGATGTTGACCCAATTGGTATAAGTTAGTGGTCACAAGTTCAAGGGGTTTCCCCAAATACATAGGTAGGAGTGGTGCTAGACACTATACAAGCATAAGTTGTAGTATTACAGAGTCAGTTGGTAGTAATACAAGATTAGGTGGCTATAGTTATGAGTGATAGTGATTAGGCTAGAGCTTCACTAGAATTAGTTACCTAAGAGAGAGACTCATTAAAATAGAGTAGAGGAAAAAATGTAACAACTATAGGACCACTGAGAACTATCCCTATAGATTATTATCTAGCCATAATGGAGGAGCTACACTACTATGAGGCCATAGTCCTAAGACATTGTCTTGACGAGCCCCGATGGGGCAAGTATATAGCTAGTTTAGTAGGTGGTTCTAGAATTGTGACACTAGGTTAGTGGGATGCTTTTGTGGGTGGATAGGTAGGGACCTTCAGAGGATATGCACTAGGAGGTATTAGTGCTATAAGAGCTAGTGGTGCCCTAGGGGCATAGTCATGACATAGTTTATGATATATTATATCTTTTTGTATATAATTTTGATACCATCTTGTGAGGTAATGTAGTGAGATGTACATTTTGAGATAGATACATGTATATTGTTGTATAAAAAATGATGTTATTGATGATAGACTCTAGATTTATAGATATGCTCTTTATATATTTCTCATAGTTCATGGTTTGCTTCGATGTTTATGTTCATGATGTTGATTATAGCTATGTTGATCACTGATGATGCTATATATATTATGGTTGTGATGTGGACATTATGAGGCTCATGATGACATTGATATGGATTCATTTTAGCTAGGTATGTGATGAGGTGTCTTTTGTTTATGTTCATGATGATGTTTATGATAATGCCATTTATGTGTGAGATGATTACTGATATGATGATGATGTTCAAGTTAAAATTAAATGAGTATATGCTTCCTTATTTATATTTAAACATGTGGTAAGAATAGTTTATTAGTTTATTACTCATGGATTATATGATTGTGATATGGTGATGGATATGATAAAATTTAATGAGTATGTTTCCTCATTTAGAGTTAGACATATGGTAAAAATTGGTTTATTACTTTTTGTTTATGGATGATATGATGTTAATATGATTATGATGGTTATGACTATGGTTATTTTTCTTGAGGTAAAATGCATTTAGTAAATTAAATAACAAAACTATATCTGAGAAGAATAAAATAATCAAGAGACAAACATCTTAGTGAATATATCAATGATTTATGGTAGGATAAGAAAAGGGAATGATGGTTCGGTTGGTTTCAAGAACATAAGCCATTCAAATGCTTCACATTAGCATTTGTTAGTTGGTTAAAAGGTGTCTTGATCACATAATGTCAAGTGAGCTCAAAATCCCTTACTTTATAGTGTATATAGGGAATATTAGATGAAAATGGAACCTTTTTGTGATACTAGCATGCCTCTTTTAAAGGTTACCGAAGCGTTAGTATAAAAAAGTTGTTGTCATACAAAATGCATACTAATCAATACAAGAAGTATACTCATGAGAGTTGATTACAACTTTAAAAAATTTCACTTATGAGAGTCTATTGTGACTTTCAAAAATAATTTATTTTTTAAGTTACTTGATAATGGGTCTTTTAATTATTTTGTTGTTACTTGGAGGGTTGAGGAAGTTATTTGATGTGGGAAGCTTCCAATAAATGATTTATTATGATAAATCATTTACTCATCCATCCTTTGAGGGAGTGGTCTAAGTTTGTTTGATTTACTTAATTCCTTTGATAATTGTCCTTCAAGGGAGCATCCCATCTTACTTTAAGTAATTTAAAATATATTTTCAACAATTATCCTTCAAGAGAGCATCTTGTGAATTCTAGGAATGACCCATGATTATTATTGGTTTTCATTTTACTTTTTCACTAAGTGTGGTTCTTTCTTGACATAAAATTGCTTATATAGGATTAAAATCTCAAATTTATAAAGGAAAAACTAAAATAACAAGAAGTTTGTGTAGGTGCAAAGAGGTTTAGGTGACAATGATCATGAGAATCTATTTTATCAAGATGAGATGGTCATTATGATGAATAATCACATGATTTAGTTTCAATAAGTTGCCTCTAAAATAGGGAGATGAATGTGTTTAAAAGTAAGGGACGAGCCTAAGTTATACATAAGGTGAGTTTGATCCTCTATAATAAAAAAAAGGATACAAATTTGAAGAATTAAGGGGCTCAGGTTCTAGGTTGCCTTCAAGAGAGGACGACTAGTAAGCTCCTAATCCATATTTATGGGTCATGATATAAGGTCCAAGCTAATTAAAATCAAACTTACCATGATTTATTTTATCCATATTGGTGGTATGTTGATTTTACTTTAGGATGAGGTCTTTGATATTGAATTCTCACACTTTAAGGTGTTTTTTATTGGCACATTTGATTCTCTCTTGATAGACATGAAGATGGGTAAGGGTGGATAAGTGACACTCATCAAGCAGCTCAAGTTAGGCTAAATGGTGTTGATGATAATCACCTTCAAAAATGAGATCTTAAAAAGATATCTGAATAGATGGGATTTGAACATTGAAAGATAAGACAACCTCCACTACAAAGATAAGAAAGAATGGGTAATCACCCATATGGTTTGAAATTTTAGTAAGATATGCCCATAAGGCAAAGGGGATGTGAAAATGTCAATCTTGACTAGAGGAATTGACTATCTTAGTTATAATTTTCTTAAGATTTTTGTTAGAGCCTCATCCTACCCATTTGTTTGAGGGTGATGGGGTGATGAAAAATTTAGCTTGATGCTAAATGCATCACAAAGACCATAGACTTGTTTGTTTTTATATTATTTACCATTTTCAGTGATAATTTTGTGAGGAATACTAAAATGGTAGATGATGTGATGGTTGATAAAGTTTATAATCTTTTTTACTTTGATCAAGACAAGAGGAATATCCTCTACCCATTTGGTAGAATACTCAATCTTAATGATGATAAAATGGTGTTTGTATGATGAGTGGGGGTTAATTTTACTAATAAGGTCCAAACCCCATTATGAGAAGGGACAAAAATCAATGGATACATGAAGACTATGGCTAGGTGTGTGATGCAAATAGGCATATTTGTTGAAATTTAACACACACTTTCACATAGTCACAATAGTCTTGCTTGAGGGTAGGCCAGAAGTAACTAAGGCTAAGGATGAATTTAGACATGATGAGGCCATTCAAATTTCCCCCATATATCCCATCATGTATTTCATTGATAGCATGAGAGGTTTTGTGACTATGTAAGCAAAAGAAGAGGAGACCATCAAAGCCATGCTTATAAATAATTCCCCCCATAATGCTATAACATGAGGTACTCTAGATAAAATCTCATTGAGCATTCCTAGAAAGACCAGAAAGAATGGGTAAGGTTAAGATAGTTAAAGGTTTATTGATACCAAATATTAGGTTGGGTCTCTTTTACATTGAATATGGTGGAAGAATTTGGTTTGACATAGGAATTCTAGGTAATTCTATAGATAACAAAAGATATCTTAGAGTCAGAGGGTCCATAAGTGATCTAAGAGGAGAGGGAAGCCATGGTGTTGGAAAAATTATTGGTAGGTCATAGGGTTTATTAGATATGGTAGTGTTTAAATGATGTTAATATTTCATCCACTACTTATTTGTACTATTTCAAAACATCATTCTTACACTAGTAAGAGCAATTGATTTGATTGACCACAAGTTGGGGGCCCCCAAAGATGTTGATCATTTTAAATCCCAAGGCTAAAGCAATTTGGAGACCTATTACTAGGGTTTCATACTCAGCCATATTGTTGGTACATTCAAAATCAAGCTTGAAATACAAAGGAAGAAGTTCACTATCAAGGGGAATAAGGATGATGGTGGATCCCTCACCATGTTGACACTTTGATCCATCAAAGAACATGGTAAATGTTGATGGGTAAAATTTGAACTTGTTTTTAACACAAATAATGGGAAGTTTCAAAATGTGGGACTTGCGACTTGAAACAACCTCCAAATTTTTAAGAAGTTAGTCTCTTCTTTAAATTGATCGTATACTAGGAAAAGGGATAAGAATTTTAAAAGAAACACAAATGCAAAGAAAGAAAATCTATCTATGGTGATGCACTTGAATGTAATTCAACCCTTAATCTGAGCACGGTGAAACTATATGTAAGATTTAATAACATTTAAGAGAAAACAAGGCATGATCAATGTAAAAGATGAAAATAATAGAAATAGAGGCTCACAACATAAACTGCTTTTGTAGTTATATAGAAAATATCAACAAAGGCACAGGGTTCAATCTTCTTATTTGAATTCTCTAGTCACATAAGAGGCACATAAACATGCATAGTTATATAAACTTTCCAACTCAAAAAAATGGAACAAAGGAAAATAATACTCCTAATCACACCTCTAAAAAGTCTAAAACTCTTGACAACACAGCCTAGACTACTTTTGCAATGACATAAAAAATATCAAAAAAAGCACTCAATCTTCTCATTAATTCTCCAATCACATAAGAGGAATAGAAACATGCACAATTACATAAACTTTCCAACTTAATAAAATGGAACAAAGGCAAATGATATTCCTAATCATAGCTCTATAAAGTCTAAACTCTTGATAATAATTCTCTCAAAAAATTCTCTCTAAGTATCTCTTGATGATCTTTGGTGATCTCTGAACCCTTATTTATAGCCTTGGATTCACTCTAGATTGTCTGTGTGTTCCCAATATAATGGCCCAAATGAAATCTAACTGAACTAGAAGTGTCTAACAGAATATATTTCTTAGATTCTAAAATGCTCTATCCTCTAATAGTTCATTGGCTGAAATAGATCACAAGATGCTCTATTCTTTTAAATGAAAGAGGAAACTTGGCCAATTTCTTGGAAACCTTCTTATTACTAGAGAATGACACTTGGCATGTTCTGCAATACTTACTGAAGACACGCGACACTTTCTACGTAACTTATACTCTTTTGTGTCTTTGCTCAGGAGTGTTCTACCTTTGACACTTGTCACAATATTCTTCTTCAAAACTTTAAATTAAATAGAAAATAAGACCCATAGCATTTCTCAACTTAGCAACTTTTAAAAGGCATAGGGATAGGTGGTGATTTCTGCTTGCCTCAACAAAGGACACATGGCAATCTCTGCTTTACTTAACTGGGCATATGTGGTGATCTCCACTACTTTTAGCTACATTTTGAGAAACCTATGAAAGGTGACATGTGCTGGTCTCCACTTTACTCTATTTATATTATAGAAACAATCAGGCCTCATTTCATATTTACACAAATAGTGACACTTGGTGGCTTCCACTTGCTTTAGAAATAAAACCTAAGACCCACCACATTCTTTGTTATATCGGTGAAGCAAAATGAACATAATTCAGATCTCAACATGTGGTGGCTCTCTCTCTCTCTTTAGCTAAGATACGTGGCATCTTCCATCACTTTTAGAAAAGTGAATTAAAGCCTTCCATAGTTTCCACTTGGCACTTTCTACCTGATCCTGATACTTAGCTTGTTGAAACCTTTGACTAAAAAGAGATTTGAAATGTAGATGCCGATATGAAAATTGGATGCTGACGCTTGTCACATTTCACTAAGTTGCTATGAGATATGTGGAAAGTCCCAACTAACTTATAAAAATTATGAAAGGTCCCTTGGCTGATGACACTTGGTACCTTCCGCTCAATATTGACACTTAGACAAAAATGAATCAAAAGGAAATCAAGCCCGTGCTCTATTTCAAAACTTTACCATCTGAAACCAAAGTATGTGGGAATAAGATTTTGCAGTGTGCAACTAAAAATTAGAATGAAACATAGAGTATTTTTTACTCCATAGTTATTGGTGACCCCAAGGACTTTTGAGCCTGCTCAAAAGAAACCACAACTCCCACTAGAGCAAAATTTCAAAATTACAGCTTCAACAATGCTGTTTGGTAGGTGGACCACTCATCATCAAATAACCCTTGCTTATTTTGCAATTCATTGAAAGCTCAATCAAGGTTAATAATATCCTTGTGTGAAATTTTTTGCAAATTTTGAATTGTAGCCTTTAATTTGAATTTGAGCTGGGAAACAAGAACTAAGATAGCTTCTACTTCAGGGTATGATGAATCATCTCTTAAATCCTCAAAAACTATCTGATCATTCTATTTGGCCAATAGCAAAGGTTCAATTTCATCAACCATTAGCACCGTGTTGTCATCAAAAAATAGAGAAGGAAGACCCAATTGCACTAGATCTTCAATATGTTGTTTCATTTCACTGATTCCTTCTTTCATGACATTTAGGAGCTCTCTACAACTAATGCCTGTAGAATTGCAATTGAGAACCTCATTCACTTGCTTAGCAGTGACCATTCTATTCTCAATTATTGCTACTGATAACGTTGCATCCATTGCATCATAAAGTATTTTAGCAACATTTCATAGTCCATTACTCTCCCAAAAATTATAGCTAGAGTGTTTGCAACTGAAATCTCCACCTTTTTGCACAATTTTTGTGTACTTAGTAGGAAGGTGAGAAAAGGCTTGAGCTGAATAATCTCTAAGGAGATTCTTTTCCACATGGATTCATAGAGCTCCTTCACTAGAATTAACACTCTGACATTCTTTGGCCTATTGGCCAGCTCTAGTGTCAATTGTTTTATTCTTTATTACTCAGCTTGAAATTAGGCTTGTATAGTTGTGGTATTATTTTGTTTGACTAGCAACTTCTATTGTAATTGAGTAACCTGTAATAGGTGTTCCTTGTATTTTTCTTGCAATGATGCCTTTTCATGCCTTAGGGTCATCACTGCATCCTTTACCTACATTAGCCCTACCTTTAAGGAATAATTTTGGGCCTAGACTACCTGATGAGTCTAAAGAGAAATAGTATCTTGCAATTGTTTAGTCAGATTCTCTATCTCATTATCTTTTCTATTAATCTCTGTGGTCAAATTGTTACAATTTGCCTTTTCCTTGGCTAAATCAGCCTCCATCTTCTGTAGCCTGCTTGATGTCTTTAAGTAGTCTTCAACAACTACAAAAGTGGATTTGGTTAGCAGCTCAATTTTGTCTTATGGCCTAAAGAGGGACATGTCGATGGCCACTACATTCATCATGTAGTCTTTTGACTGCATCTACTCAGTTGGATTGATTACATTTGGTGACAAATGAGTCACTATCCATTGCTGTTGAATGGGGTCAAATTATGACCACAGATGGGGTGTAGCCAGGGCTTTATTTTCCTTGATCTTTTTTTCTCTCTTCAGGCTTCCCTTGCCTTCTTAGCAACAATTTCTTGGGTCTAGAAGGTAGAAGGAGAGGCAATGTGCCCACCCACAAAAGGATGTCCCTATGGCAAACCATATTGAATAGCCAATTGTTGCCTATGAGCAATCTGAGGGGAATGTTTCTTGGGAATAGAAGGGGAAAATTGAGGTAACGTTAAAGCTTGACATGCTATAGATGGGATGAAGTGAGAAATGGGAATGGCAGAGGTGGTAGGGGATGTCATCTAGCTAGATGGAATCATCGTGCTAATAGGAAAAGAAATAGATTGAGAAGGAGAATGAGGAATAATACTTACTTGAGGGGCAATTACAGTACTTTATAACTGGCATTATGGGGGGTTTGCCTCCTCTTCTGAATCAAACTAAAACTGCACCCTCTTTCACTTCTTGGGTGTCTCTTCTTCTAGCTATGTTTCTTTTCCTACCATTAGTGATGCTTGTGGAGAACTAGAAATTTCAATAACTAATGATGATGGGGAAGATTTTGCTTGTGAAGACACCACACTCTTTTGCTTTTCCATAATGTTGAGAGATTGGGGCCAAATTGATAGAGTTACTATAGTTGTAGTTTGCCCTAAGGCCTGTGACTCTTGGTTGGACCCTGCTCTAGCTTCAGGCTCTACACTCAGTGTTGACAAATTACTTGTCTCTAGGCTAGATACAAGGGAGAGATGGCACTCATCCTAGAGTTCCTCCCATCTTTCATCTGAGTCCATGTTTCTAAAAGAATGGGTTGTTTGACAAATTTCTTTCCTATATTTCCAATAGGCATCTATTTTCTCTACATCCCAATCTTTATTCTTTAGTGTCCTTCTTAAGCTAGAAGTCATTCTGACTTTAGGATCATAATCCCTCTGCTTAACATAGAATGTTTCCCAGGGTCTATTTTATCGAAGGGGCAAGTTTGTTAATTCAACATAAAATCCAAGAGTATCTTCTCTAGGATTTTTCCTATTTTCCCAAAAAGGGAAACCTTCATGTGCAATTCTGGTTACAACCCTATTAGTCCTTATCTAGGAAGCTATAAAACCATTTCGGACATATACCCATTTGTCTTCTATTAGAAGGAAACCTAAGAAGGCCAACTTTCTAAGTAGCACAATCTCAGCATATCTGGTTTCCAAAACCATGCTGGTTGTCATCCATGGGAGGTCATACATTTTCCTCTTCCTCTTCCCAGAGCCATATTCATTATCTACTATAGATACCTACTTGTTAACCTCTAAGAATGCTAACCTAAGGGTCAAAATCTTAGGTAGCAACATTGGTTCCCCATAAAAACCATGGACTCTTATAATTGTATGGTGAGATCCAGAATAGAAATCACAAGGGATTGGGCAACTGGTCAGAAGGTTTGGAACAATTGGGAATAGTCTATTCATAACTAGTTTGGGGTTGAGGTGGTAAAAATTATGGGTAACAAATAGTTCCCAAAATTCATATGGGTCACTAGTCTTTGACAAAATATGTGTCCATGTAGACACAGGAATGGTCCTTTGGAGATCAAAACCTAGGTCATATATATCAAGATACATGTGTTGAGCAAAGAGGTCAGAGTTTTGAAATAGCATGAGGTGAAACAAATAAGAAGGATACCTGAAAACCCCTTTTGATTTGAACTGGGCTAGTTTTTCCACCATTGAGAAAGCAATTTGTTCAAAAAAGTCAAGTCTATACTCCTGAGTTTTGTCAATGGTCTTCAACCTGAAGAGGATAGCCATTTGTTCTCCATAAATTGCCATATCATCTTTCATGCTGAAGATGAAAGCCATCATAGACAATGCATCTTGGATAGATTGTGTGAATTGGGCTCTTATTGTAGGGAGTGTAGGCACAATAGTATCATCATCTCCCATTTTTAATTTAGATCTTAAGAACCTCAACTGGGTATTAATGTTTGCCCACATTCTTTGCATTTTAGCAATAGTGGGAAATGTAGCTATCTTATCATGATATAGGGCTAACATATCTCTGATAGCCTATAGTGTGATTTGCACCATGAATGGACCCTATTGAATGGTGCTTAAGGGTGCATGGAATAAGTCTGCACATAGTTCGATCAAGTCAGGACATGGATGTATAGCTGGGACAATGAATTGTGTCAATTGTGAAGTCCATATCCTCATGGTAAATGTCTCATATTGCCCCACTCTGGCTCTCTGAAGACACCTTTGATGTGCCCCTTCTCTAAGAGTTTTGTTACTAGCTCTTTGAATAATTGGGTCCATGACTCCATCTACATAATCTTTTATCTTTACTGGATCGCTTGCTTGACCAACTTCAAGGATTCTGATATGTGGATAGGTGTTCAATGGTTGTGTGGGAGCTGAAGCATATGACTTTCTCACAAGAAACTTGTCAAGGGATTCATACATCCTAGCTCCTTGTTGTGAAGACTATGCTCCCTCTATCTCTATATCTTTTTTGTGATAACTGGTATGAACTTTCTCAAAATAAAAACACTTTTGCTAAAGCAAGTTTACTAGGCACTAAAAAATGCAAGTAGCAAGATATTTTCTCACAGATGCAGGAATGTTTGAGAACTTGTAAGCTTTAACTCTTGCTAAGAGGTATTTATTGACCTATCAAGTCTCAAAATGGCATTAAACTTAGATTACCATTAGCAAATATTACTCAATCTTTATGGGACAGTGAGGCAAACATGTTATGCAAGTGGTAGCGCAAGGTACCTTAGGGATTTCTAAAGATTCGGGAGACATTCAATGCATTGAGAAATTTTTAAGATTTTGAAAAAATCTCTGAGCTACCAACTACATGTTCAAAGAACACTTATTTAAAATAAAAGTGGGAAAACAAAAATAGGAAAACAAAATAATATGAAAAGGGGAAACTATCTAACTATAATACATAATATCTTTATCTCCCTCCTAGATCAAAAGAATAATTTATAAAGTCTCCTTCATGATAAGATGAATTTTGTTGCCAGACAAGTGGCTAAATTAGATGTAGCTCCAGTGACTTACTTTCTTTGTATGCCACATTGATTGACCTGCATTTGAGTGAGTTTGAATCAAACATGCTTCCAACATATATAAACTCTTCTTGTCCTTGAAAGCTTGTCGAATGCCCGTTCTTGATACTAGTATGTCTTATCAAGAAATTAATGACTATTTGCTCATCAACAAAAGACCTTTGATATATATCATTTATTGACTTATCTCCTTTTTCCTCAAACTTAGATTCTATTGCATGATCATCCTCTTTAATGACTTCAAAATTGTCAATCTCTCGAAAGGATAATTCTGAAAGTTTGTAATAATTTTGCATATGTAATGAGTCTCAATGCTATCTTGTTCATCTACAACTAGCTCACAACCTCCTTGAAAAATAGTATAACCTGACCCAATGATTTCAAACAAGTCATTCAAATCATGATCAAGGAAATGTGAATGCTCCTCCACATCATCTTGCAAAGTAAGAAGAAAGTCAGAAATTATCTCTTCTTCAGTAGAGATTAAGGCATACGCTTGTGACTTCTCACTCATAATATTGAATTCATGTTGAGAGACCCGAGGATTAATAAAAGAGGTATCTTTTGACTTTTCTTCCCTTAAAACATTTCAGATTTTATGATCTTCCTCAAATATGACATAAGTGCCCAGACCCATGGAGTCATAATTTCCATCTGGGTCACTTTGCATCATAGTTAATAAATGATCATTTTCCTCTTCTTGATCATGTTCAGTCCATTTAGCTAACTCCTCAACAAAAACCCTTTCTTCTTTATTCATCATAGCATGGGCTGCATCTAACTTTGCAATTGGTTCATTGGTGATATGATCCTTATATAATGGCTTAGATAATATCTTCATCTTTGAACCATATTTGGTTCTTAAGATGAGGTGAGACCAATCAAAGGACATATATCCTCCTATCTTGGTTGTAAAGTCTCTTGATAAACATAAGCCAAAAATAAGAGGTATATCTATCACTACTACATCTTGATTTATAATTATATTGGGATAAGTATATAATTGTAATTGGAGTTGTTTAATTCTCCCTATTGTTTGTACTACTTTACCATCTAGCTGCATGACTCCTTTAGTGAGTGGTTCATACTTAATTCCTAAAGCATCAGCTATCTACTTAAGCATTACTATAGTACTAGCCCCTGAATCAATCATTGCATTATGTAGCAATTTCTTACCCACTATTAAAGTTAAATAGAAGGGATCCAGTTTGGATTTGCTTACCTTTGGTGCTTTATTCACTAGGGCTGTTGTCTGTAGATGAACTGTGTCTTTGAGATTTTCTTTTTTAGTAGGTCCTTCTTTGATAACAATACATTTGGGCACTGCTTGGCCTTATAAATCTTCTTGTAGTAGTGTCCTCTATTCAGGAATAGCCAATATATCCCATATTGATACTTGTGCTGGAATCTTCTTCAATTGATCCACCACATTTATTGGTCCTAGAGTTTGAGTTCTTTAAAAATAAGGATATCTTATTTTTTCTTGAATTTGTGTAGGAATCACTTGATTATACACCGACTAAGGCACTTCTTGTCTAACATCTATGTTTCTTTGTCCTTGAAATGGAGGATTCTCCTTGACTTGACTATTTATAACATTAGGCTGTTCCACCATCCTTCTCTTTGATCTAGTATAATAATCAGATTGCACCACTGGTTTCTTGGATGTGGAAGCTTTGTTCAAGAAAACTTATTTTTCATCTTTAACCCATGAGAAAAAAGCATGTTCTAGGGCTATTTCTTCCTCTTGTTTCAAAGACATCCCACGCATCTGAGCCACTAAGACTAAATTTTGCATACCGAAAGACTGGCAGGCTTAATTTTCACTTGAACTTGCAAACTATCCATCCATTCTTCTTTGATCTACCACCTTTTATTTTAGATTACCCATGGGACAATATATAGGTGTATGAGCATTATTGCAAGGGAAACACCAGGCATTAGTGTTATCTACATAATTATTTTTCCCTAGAATAATTTCCCTATTTGAATTGGGAGGAATAGTTTTTGAGGGTGTAGGGACTGCAACTAATTGATTAGTTGGCTAGGGGTTATTTTGCCTTAAAGGACCTTGGTATTGGTTTGGCTGAGATGAAAATCTATTTCCTTGATAGCCATGGTATTGGGGTTTAGTATAAGTATTCTAATATCTTTTCATATTAATCAGCTCATTAGAAAATGTCTTTAAGATATTCTTGATATCATCCAGCTCAGATGACTGGGCAAGGACAATTTCTTTAGCAATTGGTTGAGGATATTGATACATAGACAAAGGTGGGGCTATGGATTTAGTGGCTTCTTGAGGTAATGGTAAGGAAATCTCTGGAAACATGGGCATGGGAGGCCTTAGAGGCAACTTTCTAGCATCTATCAAATTATTTTCAGCTCTGAATACATAGTCATAAGCCTCTGGTAGATTCTGACCTCCAAGTGATTTAATCTTATTAGATATGTCTAAATTTAAAGCCTTAAGATAGAAAACTATATCCATAAATGGTAATGGTCTAGCCATAGTAGGGATTCTTTCCCAAGTCTTTTGAAATATGGAATTAAAGTCAGTCATTTCTTCTTGTGGTGCCCCTTAGATGGTAATCAATTGTGGTAATAAAGAAGACTTATCACCCTTCTCTTCAAATCATTCAAAGAAAAGATCTCTAAGCTGATCCCATATAGAGATGGTATTTGGAGTCAAGGATTGGTACCATTCTAGAGCCTTCCCTTTAAAAGAAGCTGCTAATAATCTTATGGCCAAATTTTGCTATGTGACAACATGTATGGCACAGACATATAATACATCTTGCAGATGTTCTTTAGGTGTTTTAAAATCTTGCCCACTGAATTTGGGTGGAGCTTTCAAGGCATTGACTAGGATAGGGTACCAAGTGGCTGGTGGAATTGGAAGAATCAAAGGACTACTAGTGTTCTAACTTGCATAATTTTTGGTGGCTATAGGGGCTCCCATATTTTTTCTTGGTATTGGTATAAACTGGTTGACTCTTCTTCTAGGACTAATTACCGAAGGTGGCAAAAGATTACCTAGATTTACAGAAGACGGAGATCTAGTTACTGGTCCACAGCTTTGACTCCTCATAGCTCTCTGGTTCATATGATCCTGAAAGAAACTTCAATATAGTGTCCCACCTAGTGTGCCAAAAACTATTGACGGTTAAAATTTGTGCTTGTTTCTAACACCAACAATGGGAAGTTTCAAGATGTGGGACTTGCGACTTGAAACAACCTCCAAATTTTTAAAAAGCTGGTCTCTTCTTTATATCAAGCATATATTGGGAAAAGGGATAGGAATTTTAAAAGAAACACAAATGCAAAGAAATAAAATGTAATTATGGTGATGTGCTTAAATGTAATTCAACCTTTAATCTGAGCATAGTGAAACTATATGTAAGATTCAATTACATTTAAGAGCAAATAAGGCATGATCAATGTAAAAGATGGAAATAATAGAAATAGAGGCTCACAACATAGACTAATTTTGTAGTGATACAAAAAATATCAGCAAAGGCATAGGGTTCAATCTTTTTATTTAAATTCTCTAGTCACATAAGAGGCATAGAAACATGCATAGTTATATAAACTTTCCAACTCAAGAAAATGGAACAAAGGCAAATGATATTCCTAATCATAGCTCTAGATAGTCTAAAAATCTTAACAACATAGCCTAGACTACTTTTGCAATGACATAGAAAATATCAATAGAGGCACAGGGTTCAATCTTCTCATTAGTTATCCAATCACATAAGAGGCATAGAAACATGCATAGTTACATAAACTTTCCAACTTAAGAAAATGGAACAAAGGCAAATGATATTCCTAATCACAGCTCTAGAAAGTCTAAAATATTGACAATAATTTTCTCAAAAAATTCTCTCTAAGTATCTTTTGATGATCTTTGGTGATCTCTACACCCTTATTTATATCCTTGGATTCACTCTGGATTGTCTACATGTTCCCAATCTAATGGTCCAACTGAAATCTAACCAAGCTAGAAGTGTCTAACATAAAATATTTCTTAGATTCTAAAATGGTTTGTCTTCTAGTAGTTCATTGGCTAAAACAGATCACAGGATGCTCTCTTCTTTTAAATGGAAGAGGACACTTGGGCAATTCCTTGAAAACCTTCTTATTACTAGAGAATGACACTTGGTGTGTTTTGCAACAATTACTAAAGACACACGACACTTTCTACATAACTTATACTCTTTTATGTCTTTACTCAGGAGTGTTCTACCTTTGACACCTGTCACAATCCACTTCTTCAAAACTTTAACAACTTAAATAGAAAATAAGACCTATAGAATTTCTTGCCCTAGCAACTTTTAAAAGGCATAGGGACAGGTGGCAATTTATGCTTGCCTCAACAAAGGACACGTGGCAATCTCTGCTTTACTTAACTGGGGATATGTGGAGATCTCCACTACTTTTAGCTACCTTTTGAGAATATTGCTGAAGGTGACACGTGCTGGTCTCCACTTTAGTCTATTTATATTATAGAAAAAATTGGGCCTCATTTCATATTTACACAGACAGTGACACCTGGTAGCTTTCACTTGCTTCAAAAACAAAACTTGAGACCCACCACATTCTTTGCTATATTGGTGAAGCAAAATGAAGATAATTCAGATCTCAACATGTGGTGGCTTCCACTCTCTTCAGTTGGGATACGTGGCATATTCCATCACTTTTACAAAATCAAATTGAAACCTTCCACAGTTGTCACTTAGCGCTTTCAGCCTGATCCTAATACTTAGCTTGTTGAAACCTTCCGTTGAAAAGAGATTTGAAACATGGATGCCAATATCAAATGTGGATTCCAACACTTGTCGCATTTTGTTGAGTTTTTGTGAGATACGTGTCAAGTCCTGACCAACTTATAAAAATTATGAAAGGTGCCTTGGCTAGTGACACTTGGCAGCTTCTACTTGATTTTGACACTTAGACAAAAATGAATCAAAAGGAAATCAAGCCCGCACTCTATTTCAAAACTTCATCATTTGAAACCAAAGTATGTGGGAATAAAATTTTGTAGCATGCAACTAAAAATTAGAATGAAACATAGAGTGTTTTTTACTCTACAGTCACTTGATAGGTAAAGTCTTCCTAAGAGCGGGTCATGATGGATTCATCAAGAATCTCAAGAGGAGGAGGTTGATTGTCTGCTAATGGTGCTTCGGCCAATTGGTTAGCAATGAATTTCCCTTTAATTTACTTATTATAATTAAACTAAAGGTTAAAATCATCTAGAATCATGATCCTCTTGGACATAAATTGGTTTTTGTATGGTTTGGAGTGAATATACTTGAGTGGGTCGATATTGGTTATGATATAGGTCTTATGGTTAAAAGGGTAGTGGTCAAGTTTGGTGGCAATGAAGATTAAAGATAAGCAATGTTTCTTGCTATGGGTATACCATGTCTCATACTCTACATATTGATCATTGTGTTGTTCATATTGATGATCAAGCATTATACTTAGGAAGTGTTCAGTGGTGAAGATATAAAGGTAGAAGGGTTGATCATCATTGGGAGGGGTGAAGATATAAAGGTAGAAGGGTTGATCATCCTTGGGAGGGGTGAGGATAAGTGGAGATAAAAGGTACCTTTTGAGTGAATCAAAGGCATTTTGATAGTTATTATTCCACTTAAATGATACATCTTACTTTAGAAGTTGATGGAAGGGTTAACATCAGTTTGAGTGTTAGGAGATAAAGTGATGAATGGATTAGAGCTTCCCCTATAAACAATGGATTTGATTGAGGTTGATTGGAGGAATCATGTCCAGGATTTCTTTGATTTTGGTAAGATCAAATTTGATTCCCTGAAGGGAAATGATAAAGCCAAGGATTTTTCTTGACAAGACCCCAAAATTTTAATTCTTTGGGTCAAGGAAAACATGGTAATGAATGAGGTGCTCAATGATAATTTTGAGAATGGAAAAATGATTATTATGATATTTAGATTTACCAAGAAGGTCATCCACATAGTTCTTAATGATTTTGTGGATAAGGTCATGAATATACTTGGTTTTTGTATGGTTTGGAGTGAATATACTTGAGTGGGTCGATATTGGTTATGATATAGGTCTTATGGTTAAAAGGGTAGTGGTCAAGTTTGGTGGCAATGAAGATTAAAGATAAGCAATGTTTCTTGCTATGGGTATACCATGTCTCATACTCTACATATTGGTTTTTGCAATGAATATAAATTGGTTTTTGTATGGTTTGGAGTGAATATACTTGAGTGGGTCGATATTGGTTATGATATAGGTCTTATGGTTAAAAGGGTAGTGGTCAAGTTTGGTGGCAATGAAGATTAAAGATAAGCAATGTTTCTTGCTATGGGTATACCATGTCTCATACTCTACATATTGATCATTGTGTTGTTCATATTGATGATCAAGCATTATACTTAGGAAGTGTTCAGTGGTGAAGATATAAAGGTAGAAGGGTTGATCATCATTGGGAGGGGTGAAGATATAAAGGTAGAAGGGTTGATCATCCTTGGGAGGGGTGAGGATAAGTGGAGATAAAAGGTACCTTTTGAGTGAATCAAAGGCATTTTGATAGTTATTATTCCACTTAAATGATACATCTTACTTTAGAAGTTGATGGAAGGGTTAACATCAGTTTGAGTGTTAGGAGATAAAGTGATGAATGGATTAGAGCTTCCCCTATAAACAATGGATTTGATTGAGGTTGATTGGAGGAATCATGTCCAGGATTTCTTTGATTTTGGTAAGATCAAATTTGATTCCCTGAAGGGAAATGATAAAGCCAAGGATTTTTCTTGACAAGACCCCAAAATTTTAATTCTTTGGGTCAAGGAAAACATGGTAATGAATGAGGTGCTCAATGATAATTTTGAGAATGGAAAAATGATTATTATGATATTTAGATTTACCAAGAAGGTCATCCACATAGTTCTTAATGATTTTGTGGATAAGGTCATGAAAGATGTAAGTCATCCAATATTGGCAGGTTGTACCAGTGTTCTTTAGTCTGAAAGACATGACCATATAATATAAGGTCCCCCATGGGGTGATAAAGGTGGTTTTGTGTTGAAATTCAAGGGCAATTAAAATTTGATTGTAACCCAAGAATCCATCTATGAGAGATAACATCTTGTGGCTGGATGTAAGATCAACTAACTAGTCAATGCCTAGTAGAGGAAAGTTGTCTTTGGGGGAGGAAAGGTTGAGGTCATGAAATTCCACATAAATGCATAGTCCCCCTATTACATTGATGACATACAAAACATTCAAGACCCATTATGGATAGTTAAAAAGTTGAATGAAATTGACATATAGGAGATGTGGAAGCTCTTCTTTTACAAGAAGGGCTATGTAAGGGTGCATTCATTGAAGTTTCTATCTAATGGGTTTGGCATAATAGTTGGTGATGATTTTACGAGTGGAAATGGTGGGGTAAATTACTAACATGTTAGTATTATACAAAGTAAATGATATGTTGTGGTCATGAAAGAAAGAGGGGAAGTCTTGAATTTCCTCAAAATTTAGTGATTAGCTAATTTTGATAATGCAAGGGTTATTTGAAGTGCCTAAGTTGATATACATGGCAAATTTATTCAACATTGTGGAAGTTTTAGGAGGAATATATTTGTGGATGGAAGGATCCAAGGCATCAAGATAGGTGAGAATGGAATCATCATCTTGGCATTAAATGGTGTTAATGGTAAGAAAGTCATCTCCTATCATCTTAGGATGGGTCATAGGGATGGTTATGGTTTCCCCTTCCATTTTATAAGTTATGGGTCCAAGGATGATCATGTTCATGAAAATAATTGAGGTGGGATGATGTCATCATCCTCAAAATTAGGTAGAGAAAGGGTTGGTAAGGAAGGGATGTCTTTCTCAACAATGGTGATGGTAGCTATTTTGGTTTTCCTTTTATTAGGTAGAATGAAAGTAAGGTCATGTTTCTCATGAGGATCTATAGTTTTAATGAAAATCAACTCATGTGAGCTATGCTCATATTGTCCAAGACCAAATCTTTTCCAAGCACACCTATGAAGTTATGTCTAATTGGCAAAGTCTTGATTGTCTAGATAGGAGAAGCTAGAGGTGAATGGGTAAGGAAAATAGGAGGTGGCCAAAGAATTAAGTAGTTATTCAAGACCCCAAAGATTAAATGGGTTTGATAGTTCTAACATCTGAGGAGAATAATGGCTATGATGTTGGGTTTATATCTAGGTTGGTGGTAAAGTTTTCCATATTCTTGAGTAGAAAAAGTATCAAGGGTCAAGAGGTGATATTCCCCTAGTGAAGGATGTTCGAATGTTGATTTTAAGTTATATGTGGTGGGGATTTGGTCGAAGGGGATTGCTGAGATAGTGGATGCCCCATTGGTAGAAGAAGATATGACTTCATTATTTGTGGTTGATGGTTGGTCCTTGGTCAATGAGGGTGTGTTGGATGGAGGTAAGAGGATGTCATTAGTTTGATAAGTCATGTTGTATGATGAGAAGGGGCTTGGGTTAGCTTATATAGTGACAACCTAGCCTTCATGTTCTAATTTGATGAAATGATGAAGGGTAGAGGGTACATAACCCATGGAGCAGATCAATGGTCATCCTATCCAAACATTATATTAGAATTCATCTTACACTACATAAAAGATCTCTAAGAGTGTGAAAGATCCTAAATGGATATGAAGGACAATAGTTTTGAGAGTAGTGGTTATGGTGTCATTGAAGGATATGAGGATGATCAAGGTTTTATACATAACATTATTTGTTAGTTTGAGTTTATCATAGGCATGGGAGGAGATGATATTAATACTGGCTCCCCCATCAATCATGACCCATTTGATGTGGGTTTGGTTGATGTAAGAAGTAATAAATAGAGGGGAATCTAGGTCATCAAGATGGATAGAAGGTATTTCCAAATCTTTGAAGGTGACAAGGTTAGAAATTTGGAGAGCACCAACAAATGCTACCAAAGGTTGATAGTCTTTAGGTTGGACCTCTATTGATTGTAATGACTCTATCATTTCTTGGTGATGACGAGGTGAGGTAGTAATAAATTCATATAGGCTCATATTTACCAATATTTGGTGAATTTGTTTGAGAACCACTTTTTTGATTGATTTAGAGGGGTTGGACTGGAAGGTACCCAAGATAGATATGTTAGGTTTGGCTAAAGGTTAAGGTGATTGATTTTGACTTGGTTAGAAGGTAGAGGATGGGTATTTCTATGGGATGGACACTTTATCCTTCCCCTTATCTTTTTGTTGAGTTTGGGATCATGTGACCACATGAATAGTATGTATGGAGGGGAGAGTTGGAGTAGGAGATTGGTTTGGTTCCTCATCACTCTGAGGGGAGAGAGAGGGAGTAGGTAAGATTTGTGTAGTGGTTTTATTTGTTGGATTGGTAATGGACTCATGGGAGGTTCATCTGTTAATATATCATCCTCATCATAGAGTTGATGGATTATGGTTTGGAGACTTGTAGTTATTTATGTCATGCCTTGGTGTCTTATGATAGGAGAATACTTAGCAGCCATTATACCAAACTAGTTTTGGACTAAGAGGGTCAAATGACTTAATAAGGGTTAAGGTCAATAAATAATCTTGTAATAACCTTTGGAAAATAGTCAAGTAAGACTCACCTAAAGGTGGAGAGAGTTTGGATGTTTTAGCCTTGGTTGGTGAGATGGAAGTCTTTTTGGAAATGGGTTTGGTGATAGAAGGTTTGGGTAGAGAAGTATTAGTAGGTGATAGTTTTGGTTTTAGTAAGGTGGAATTTGATAAATTATAGGTAGGAAGTTTTAGGTTAGATAATTTGGTTATTGATGTCTCGATGAAGATGGGTGTGTTAGAAAAAAAGTGTTCTAACATAACCAATAGTGTTGGTTAAGTTTTGGTTGAGACATTTGGCTTCCTGATCAAAGTGGAAAGATGAGCCTCCAGCGCATAAGGAAAGTTTGATGTAGGTATAATTCTAGCCCTCTAACCTTTTGTTGGCTTTACTCCTTTGGTCAATTTGGTTTGGTGCTTGGTTGGTGGGTTTTGTGAGATTATCCCCAATTTCAAAGATGGCTAGTTAAGGCTCAGTGTAGGGAAAATGCCAAGGTTTTGGTTGGTTTGGTTAGAGAGGATAGTTTGGTTTTTTTGGGTTTAGTTTCATTATATGGTTAAGAAATTATTAGATTGATAGAGATTTTTATTAATTTGGTTGATAAGATAGGGGTTGGATAACAAAAGTGGTGGGTTGGTCTATTAACAAAGTGGTTGGAGTTTCTTATTTTACGATGTAAGGGATCCCCAATAATTTTCAAAAGGTGGCTCAATCTATGTCAAGTTTGGAACCAAATTCAAATATCTAAACTAATCTAGAGAATAGTTTGTAGACCAGTCTTATTCTCAAGATAGTTGGCTCAAAAGATAAACCCATGGGTTAAGAATGGGGAGTGGTTACCTCATCCATTTCTTCATTCAAAGGATGCAAGGTTTGTATTGGTGACTCCTTCATGGGAGGTGTATATATGGTGGCTTCTTCATTGGGAATTATTTTTAAAGGGGAAGTGAATTGCTTAGTAGCCAAAGGAAAAGGTAGAGTGGTGATGGTTTCTTTCTCAAGTATGTAAATTAAAGGAGAGGTTGATGACTCCACTAGATCAATAAGTGGATGAGTGTAAAAGATCACTCCCTTGAATTGGGTCACCAAAAGAGAATTTAAGTTCACTATATCAATAATTTTAGAGGGAAAAGAATAGGTAGATAGGGTTGTGGGTTATTCAAAAATAAGCATGTCAAAAACCATATAGGTGGTATGGGCATCATGAGAACACTCAAATATATTGTTCTCATTTTTGGTAGGTGCATGATTGGGAAAATATTGTCTTAAAATGTTATGGGATTAGTTTAGAGGTATGTTGGGGTTGTCCATCACAAGATCTCCCTTGTCAATGAGGGTTTATACAACATTTTTGAAGGTATTACACCTAATAACATCATGCCCCATGACATGATAGAAAATACATAGGTCATTCTCATTATACCTAGGTGAAAGATGAGAGTAATCAAATTATTGAATGGTTTTTATAGGAGGAATCTGTATGATATTATCTTTCAACAAATTCTCTAGAACTAAAACATAAGATTCCTTGAGTGGAGAAAATTGCTTCTAATTATTTCAATTTTAGTTTCTCATTTTTTGGTTTTGAAGAGTTACAAGATTTTGGTTGATTGAGAAATGGTGGAGGAATGGTTTTAATGATAATTTCATTTGTATTTTCCTTGTTCTTGGTCTTGGTGTTAGTTTGGTTGCTTTTGAGAGGAAGAAGCCTCATCAATTTTATAGATAGAGTTTTTATTTTTTAACTTTAACTTTCCTTCAAAGATGGCTCTATTTTCTAGCTTACATGTGATGGTGAAAGCTTCATCAAAGGTTATGAAGATCTAAACATGAATGTAGAATAGATGTGTTTGGCACATTCTTGAGTAGAATGTTTTATCAATTTAGGTTGGGCTAAAGAGAAGCAAATTTGATTGATTATGCTCCTCTAGTGAGCTATAAAATCAATAATAGATTCATCATAAAATTACTAGATAGAGTAAAGGTTAGTGATGTAAAGTTTCTTGGATATGTTTATTGAAAATTGATCCAAGAAGGTTTGGGCTAGTTGAGTGAAGGAGAAGGGAGAGTGTTAGGTTATGACACTATACCATTCTAATACTAGATCAAATAGGGGCATGGGGAAGGTATGAAGGAGGGTATAATCATAGATAATCAAATAACATGCATGCCTAAATGCCCTGAGGTGTTTTTTGGGATCCTCTTCTGAAAATTAAAAAACTTGGGAAGTTCCCACTATGGAGGATATGATCTAATAGGGACAAATGGGTGAATGGGTTCATTACAAATATGGTCATATGATAAGATGTTGTGAGCACTAAAGATGGATGACTCTAAGGTAGTCATTTTATCCATGATAATTTTCATTATATCTATTTTTGGGGTGTGTTCTTTGAAATTTGTGAGGTGCATACTATTATGATGTTTGGGTGACATATTGATAACTCATATTAGGTTGAGGAGTTTCCACATATTGATATGTGGACATAGATGGTTTGTTGGATGGTATGTAGGGGTAGGTGGATCTAGGTGGTTGGTTAGTGGGTAGAAGTACATGCCTTTGTGGGTTAGGGATGTAACCTAGGTTGGGTGTGATGGGCACCTATTGAGAGGTTAAGGTGGGTTGGGTAAGAGCTAAATATGGGTTTATAACTAAAAGAATGGTGGTGATCTTTATATTGATCGATGGTAAGGTAGAGGATATAGACACCACAATATTTTGAAGTGGAGTAGTGACTAATGGATTGGATGTAGCTAAAGGAAGGTTGGTAACTCTAGTAGTAGGTGCTACCATGGTGAGGGGACTATAGGTGGTTAATGGTTGGGTTTATCCTAGGGTAGAGGAGTTATAGGTGGGGGTGGAAGGCATAAGGGTGTTGGTTTGTTGGGTAGGTTGGTTTTCTATAGAATTATAAAAGGGATTATTAATGGATGAGGATTCTGGGTGGTTAATGTTTGGGTGGTGACTATGGAAATAGAAGGGTTTCCCATAAGGTTAGAGGGTATGCCATAAGATGGGTCCATAAGTGGAACCAAAGTAAGGGTATGGTGAGGCATGGTCCTGACATAATGTTGAAGGGCCACAAGGTTGTTATCTAAGAAGGTTAAAAAGTATGTATCTCCTTAGAGGACTAATTGAAGGAAAGAAGGATTTCCTAAAGGGTGAGGAGAGTCTTTGGGTTTAGAGATGTACGCCATGGGTGATGAGGTAGAAGAGGTTGATTAGTTTGGTGATGGGTTCTATTCTACTAAATTATTTAACTATTGATGAGTTAGAACCATATAAGATGAGGGAGAGAGAATACAAAAACAATATCACCACTCAAACAAAGAGTATACAAGAAATGATCAAGGAAATCAAACACACACTAAAATTATGTTAAGTCCTAATGTTATTTTTAGTCTCTCTTTTGGATTATGCCTTAAGCTTTAAGAATCATGTGAAAAAAATTATTTATAGAGAAGTTATTAGAAAATAAGTCTATGATTGGTTTTACGTTATGTTTAGGATCTTAAAAGGATATATATTGGAAATAAATACATGGCTTGGTCTTGGTTCCTACCTCCTCACTTCACACATAGTAGTGATAAGGGTATCAAGTTCATAACTAATGAATACTAATTTTCTAGAGTTTATACTAAACCAAAGAGCTGATTTGGTTCTCCCCTTGGTAATGACCTCCAAGTAGTACCATTAGAAAAGGGAAAGGTGATTGATAGGTGATGAAATCCCAGTTGAACCTTATGTCAAGTCATTTTTATTTTTTATTTATGTAGGTGGTTTGGTTTTTATGTGTGATATAAGAGATGTTATGACCAAATTTATTTTATTTAATTTAACTAAGTGAGCTAAACTTGCAAGCAACCAATGTATATAGTTGATTTTAAACCCAAAAGAAATTTTAATTTCATTTATGAGCATAAAATAAAGAGAAGAGAAAATAGATGAAAATAAATGAAACCTAGGTAAAGACTCAAGGGTCCTACCAGGTATGCTAAAAAATTTCAAATAATTTTAGATTATATTTTGAAAGGAAGAAGAAGAAACTAGATTCATGTATGGTAGAAAAACATGTTTGGTTGTGCACTCATTAAATCAGATGATTGTGGAGAAATCTTTGTCTTGGGAGGAATAACCTTCAAATAAGATAGAACCAAATAAAATGGTTGATTAGATAGATAGTTGGGTTGAATGCCTATTGCTACATATATCCTAGAAGTAAGATCTTCCTTAGGGGATATCAATCCACACATTTCAAATAATTAAGTTTAGAAAACAAAAGATAACATACTTGCATCAATAATCAAAAGGTATTGAAATCAAATACAAGAGATGATGGATAAAGAAATAGACTAAAATGTCTAATATAGTAATAAATAGGTTAATACTAATGTTAAATAGGTCAATAATGGTTCAAAAAATAGGTTGGGGGTATCTAAATAGGTAAAAAAAAAAAGTTAGATTTATTTAAATGTAAGTAGATGAAAATAGATTATTTTTATTTCTTGCCAAAATGACTGTCAGTGTTGCTATGATTGTCAGTAGTTAAGGTGACCAATTGTGGTTGAGGTGACCATCAATAGTTAGACAGATCATTAGTGGTTATGATGACCATCAATGGTTATTATGTGTTAGGATTGGCTCATACAATGTTAGATTTGATAAGATTATAGAAATTAATTATAGGAGGTTAGTTCATGTTGGGTTGATTGTGAAAGGGAAATAAAGTAATTTATAGATTAAAATCAAATACTTATCTTAATAGAGATTGATCAGATGAATGGCTGAGGTGGTTAACTCATTGGTGGGTCCTTGTGTGATTTTGGTAGAGTAACGATACTTTGTTGTCAACCAAAGGGTATAAGTAATTTGGCTTTATGACGTGATGGTTGGGTTGATGGATTGTTAGAAGAAGTGACTTGAAAAGAAACTCTAGATGCAAAAGTTCTTAAAGTCATGGATTAATCCTTTTTCACCTCCTAATCCTCTCTTCTTATGGGAATGGAAGGAAAGCTATAATGAGACATTAACAATGGATCTAAATTAATATCTAAATATAACTCATGCATGCATTGGCTCATACACAAATTAGATGAACTAGTTATTAAAAAATCAAGTCAGGGTGAATGGTTAGTAAAGTTAGTTGAGATAGTGGACCCTAAATATTAGTGATCAGGGTGACCATCGATGGTTAAGGTGATCTTCAATGGTCGAGGGTCAAGGTAAACTTGAGTTTTAATGTGGGTTTATCTAGTGGATCAAATTGACTAGCGTTAGGTAGGTTTGGGGTCGAATGGTCAAGGTTGGGCCTTGGGGGGTCCTGAGGTGGTCTAGGGGAATCACTACATTCAAACTTTCATGTGTAGATTTATGTTTTCTACACTTATATCAACTCAAATATGATTCTTTAGATTTTTAATTTTATGAATGTGAAAAAAATAAAAACTAAAATGATCTACATTTAACCTTTTATATACTTGAAGGGGTAACTTGTATTTACTACCCTTCTACATCTTCCATCACCTCATGCAATAAATGTTAGTAATAATATTTCCAAAATATGTACCTGGTACACTTACCATTACCACTACTTTCCTTATATTAAATACATGTCATATCTTGTGGTTTTCCTAAAGTGAATGTCATCTTTAAATAATTTCAAAATTTTGCATTCGAAAGGTGGGGATATCACTTATTTACCTTGCCATAACTTAATGGTTACATGTCACATCATGTGTATAATTTTATACTTACACACTTCCATTTAAATTCACTCCTTTACACATTCCCATTTACCATTCCCTTGGCACTCCATATATTTTACTTCTTATACCATTACCCCACACTATGATTTTCTTGTGGTCCTCCACAATACTAAAAATAAAATAAAAAATAAAGTGTTGAACCTAAAAACTATTCAATGGCATGCAACGTGTGACATGATTTACTAAAAATAATAAAAATCCTATACTAACCTAGTGGAACATGCCTTATTACTAAAAGGAAGACTATTCATAATAATAGGTTCTAAATTGACTACCGTTAAAATGGAAAAGAATGAATTGGTCATCTAATAACTTCAAACAACATGCACTACTAGGATGGATACTATGAGCAATGAAGGGTCCATACTAGTGTACATGAAGCTTTCCTGAGTGGCATATGGATTTGGATTCGTATGCTATAAATTGCATGCCTTGATAAAAATTTTTGTTTTTCAAATGGTGATCATGTAAAGGCCTTTTAAATATACTTCTCCAATCCTTGACTCTAATGTTGGAGAAATAGGGTCTCATCCATTTGCATTAGATCATCTAGGTGTGATTTCAAGGACTCTTCATCATCCAACTAACCAATGCACATATTTCAAATACAAGGGATAATGAATTCAAATTAAATAATTTGCTACCAAATATAATATTTAATGGTGTGCTCTTATTTAACCATTTTTAAGTGGTTTAACATGCCAATAACACCACACATACATGATCATCCCACTTAGTGTATCTAATAATACATATTTTAGTCAAGGTATTACCCGAGATCATATTAAATACCTTAGCTATACCATTAACTTGAGGATGATATAGTGTAATTTTATGGTGCATGATCATAAATTCTATGAAGATTATATAAACGGTATTGTTAAGTAAATGGGTTCCTAATCACAAGTAAGACTCAATGAACATACAAACCATGTAATGATATTCTCCTAGATAAACCCTGTATTAATGGTAGTGGTACAATCCTTGCTTGGTATAACTTCAGCCCACTAAGTAATATAATTATTAATAGTGACAACATGGTGTGTAGCAATATGCCTCCCTTGTAGGTTAATGGGTCCAATGAAGTCAATATCATCAGTTTTGTTTGGATTTCCCATGTGATAATAAATTTCATATTGGTATGCATAAGTTTTATCATATTTAAATAAGGTAGGCCAGTATAAGCCAACCAAAAGGACCTTTTACACTATAGCTTCAATAACATAGTGTCTTCTAGAAATACCCTCATGAACATCCTATTGAACTTCACTTCACTCATGCTACATGACATAATATCATAACACTTCATCCTATTAAATATTTTAAAGGTCACCCTTATGAGATGAAATAGAGTAGTACAAACATCTAGCTATTTCTTTTCTTGAGTGCTGAGGTGAGCTGGTACTAAACTCATATTTGTAAAGGTGGAAATATCTTTCTATTCCTTGGGCATGCACATGAAATAGAAAATATACATGTTAGTAAATTCATCTTTAATGTTAGTTTACAATTCACCAAATTCAATATGAGGTAGATTATCAGGGCTGTAATTGGCCTTACTAGATTTTACCATCACTAAGAAATAGAACTCCCAGAATAGCACGATCCACTACAAAATGCACCCATGTAATACCAAATTATTTATCAGGTACTTTAGTATATCATGGTCCTTAGATAAGATGAATGGAGTGTCCAAATAGTATTGACATAAATTTTGGATGTCATAAACAATAGAAAATGCTTCACACTTTGTATTCATGTACTTCCATTCACTTGGAGTAAGCTTAATACTTGTAAAATACATCTAGTGGTTAAGGTTTCCCTCACTAGGTTGATAAAGGATAACATTGACAACTATGCTAGAAGCATCAACATGTACATGAAAAGGCTTTATCTAATCTAGAAAATAGAGAATAGGTGTGGTAATAAGTTTATCCTTGGGTGCAACAACTTCTTTTTAGTGAGCATTAGTCTAGACAAACTAACCATTTTGTTTTAGCAATTCTTATAGTGGTACAATAATAGTAGCATACCCATTAATGAACTTCTTATAATATCTAGTGTGTCTTAGGAATGCATGGACATCTCATTGGATGGTCACTTTGGAAGGTGAAGTATAATATGAATCTTTGTTGGATCCAACAATAGTCCATCACAACATATGCCATGACCAAGTAAAATGTCAAAGGTGGTAGTAAACACACATTTCTTCAGATTCAAGGAGATATAAATGAAGGTTCTAGACTACTCAAGAATTAGTGAAATATTGGAACAATGGTCCCACACTAAGCCATAAATAGTCTAGTCATCAAGGTAGACCTAAAGGAACTTATTAATAAAGTCCTTGAAGGCCTTGATTATAATACTTGAAAACATAATATGAGAATTTATCAACCAAATGGAATTATGTTGTAATAAAATTATCCCCAATCATTTGTAAATGTGGTCTTCATATTATCCTATTATATGATTTGAACTTAATTATATCTAGAAAATTCATCTATAAATGTATATATTTCACACATAATAACTCCTTTGAGTATTTATTCAATGAAGGTAAATACAAAGGGGTTAGTTATATAAACATCATTAAGTACCCAATAATACACATAGACCTAAATACATCAATACTTATTGATACTATTGACCATAGGACTCACCCACTTAGACTTGTCTATAGGATTAATGACTCTCATGCATGACATGATATCAATTTCTTCCTTGACTTGAGCATGCAAGCTGGGACTCATATGATATGGATTCTTCATGATAGGTTGAGCACCCTATATTAATTTTATTTAAAATTTTCCTAAGGAAGAATACATGCCTTTCATTTTAGTATAGTTTCATTTGAAGATATATTGATACTCTTTTATCAGTTCAAACACCTTAGAGATCTCTATATTTGACTAGTATTCTCCCATAATATCCATCTTAGGTTCTTCCTCTATTCCAATATTTCATTGAATAGTCTAGAGAATATTTAAGTATGATTTTTATTTATTTTTAATGGTGTAACAAATATTAAGCATGCCATTATATGTGTACAAAGACAAATGATTAGTAAATAGGTTAAGTGGATCAAAACCAATGCCTTTATCAACCTGGTACATAACTTTTTTGTTACATTTACATCTTTTTTCACTTAGTGCATGGTCCAATGTAGGTTCAGGAAGTGGAGATAATAACTCCTCATCATATTCCTATAAAATAGTTAAGATATCCTCCCTCACACAATATATGCATATAATCTAATCTTTAACTGAGGATGGGTCACCTACTATAGATTGATGTATGGCTTCGAATGTGGGGTGTAAATCCTCCATGGATATGAAAAAGATAATGCTAAAGTCATGTTATTTTAAAGAAAATGCCAATAATTTTTTTCTATATGGCACTCTTAATGGACATACCACACCCTATATCAAGTGTGTAGAGTGCCACAGAATGCATGAAAATATATGTACTCAATAAAAAATGTTTCATCTACCATCCATAAAGTCTCTCAAGATTCAATATGAGGTTAATGATATATGATGCCACTATAAATTATGGTGTCATGAATGTGATTATAATGGTGAAAGTGATGGTGTAGAGCATAATGAACTTGATCCCAAGTAAGTCTGAATAATGAATTCTCCACCACTAAGTAGTTGTGCCATTGAAGATATAGTTAATTGATCAAATTGATCAATTCCAAATTTATATAAGGATTACAACTACTTCACAAACTTGTAGACTTCCATTTGACCATAGAATATCATAGATTCATCTAACCTTGTTGGAGATGTAGTCACAATTTTTTGTGAAGTAGCCGAATAAATTGAAGGCATTTATGGTACTTTGAAGGAGTGTTTTATTGACTACCTATAGTGAAATATATCCTTCCCATAAGTTCATAGTCATCTTTATCCCAATATTCATAGGTGTTATTGGTGGTGTTATATACATATTATATATCCACCTAACACAAAATGCCATCTGGAGTGGGATCCAGGCATGTAGTACCCCAAGCTATGATATTATAGATGTGTTTTATGTCCTCATAAACATTGATTGGATCAACATATGGAGGTCCTTGAACATTCTCTAGTGGAATTAAAACATGTTACTCATCATTCTCAAAGTTGATATAGTGATTCTTGAATTTTAAATCATCATTATTTGCTTAATACCATGGGTGACCCAAGAGAGCTAGGAAGTCATCATCTTTGGCCAAATATATGGCTTAAATTTTATATTTGAATGTGACATCAAGGATATCCATGATGGCACATTTAATTACTCCAATGGGAAAAGAACAAGTCTTGTTGGCCATAGATAACACATAAGGTGAGGGATACAAATATGGGTTAGCCATCTGCCTACATGTATCCTTGGTAAGTAAATTTATTTAGGCATAAGTATCAACTAAGATATCATAGATAACCCATCCATATATATATGTTAACCAATATCTCTTTATCCCCCTCTAGGATAGGTTGGATATGAGTCTTTTATCATCGTGCATGGTTTAACCAGTGATATTCTATATTTTTAGGCATATGATGCCTTAGCCAATTTTTAAATAGAGGTAAAATATCCTAATAATAGATTCACTTTCAAAACTCATGAAACTCATCACATATTTCATCATGAAGGTTTTTAGCTTTTTAAATATCAACACATGTAGTAGCATCTCAATCCTTGAGGAATTAGATATCTCTATCCAATTCTCTTACTAGATTAATAGGGTCATGAAGAACCTCTTTTGGATGTTGAGCATATAGAGAGATAGTATTGAAAGGATCCTTTTGTTTAACCCTTTCAATGTGTAGGTTGGACACAAACTGGGATGAACTACCACTTTATGTTATAATATTGAGTTTTGGACCACTTGGAATTGTAGGGCATGATATCCATTTTGTATTTTCAATACTTATCATGCCAAAACATTTTTTTTCTCTCCTTCGTGATGGAATTATATAGGTTACATAACTCCTCCATATGGTTTTCATTTTTTACAAAAGGCACATGTTAGATACACTGGTAAATAATGTTGGTAGTGCCATAGGGAACTACACTTATAATATGTTCTTGGTGGAAAAGACCCGCCTCCACATAATTAACCTTGATGACAACAATGATAGCCTCCTCCATTATCTTGGTTATTAGTAACATATGTCTAACACATACTAGGTACACGTGCCTCATGAATTTCACAAATGATATGAGAATCATTATTATCATGAGTGTATGCATCACATATATAGTAATAGGTAGATATCTTTGATTGAGTGGAAAATTTTAATAGAGGTCAATGCCTTAAATCACTATCTTCATGCAAAATCAAATGGTATTACTTCAACATGGATTGAATACTCTTAAGATGGTAATTATTTCAATTGTGGAATTTGAATTCATAGTATACATACCACAAACCACTATGAGTGCCATGATAATTATGTGAAATGATATTTTCTAGTTGAGATTCCATAGTAGCAGTATGAACCTCCATGAAGGGATTAATCCATGTGTCAATGCTTCCAATAGCTTCAGTGTGAAGAGCAAATTTTTAAGGCCTTGCATAGGTTGGTGAAAGTCTTATATGATAAGGTTTGCCTAAAGGGGAGTAATAAACATTTTTTAAACCATTGTGCATGTTGATTGACATTTATCTCAAAAGCAAGCTTAGAAAAAATCATCTTGAAATGTGTATCATAATCATGCATGCTCTCAATGAGTCCTTGATTGATGTCCTTCAAGGAAGTTATGCTTTGTTATTTAAAATTTAGGATATCATATTCCTTGATGAATGCTACCTTTATTTATTCATAATTCACCATATCTTGCTATAGATCAAACTTTTATTATCACTTATACACATAATCAATAAGAGAGGTGGAAAATTGTGTTGCTTTACATTTAGAATAGGTGATATCATGCATTCAATAAATAATTCCACATTTGTGAACATGTTTTATGATATTATCCACACTAATGTACTAAATAAAGTGGAGTGTCATCTCATAGTATGTAATGGGAGGTTGAGTAACTTGCAATGGGGTATATCACAAGGCACTTCCTATCCTACCTAGACCTTGTGGGGGATGTCCACCATTATCTTTTGTGATTCTTTTAGTTCCTATAGTTGAACCACCACTAGTACCACCTCCTGCACCTCCTAGAATAATAGAAACACATGATACATTGGACAATGAGGTAGGTTGATTAACTATAGTTATCTTGGTACTTTTCCCACTAGTTATGCTTCGTCTAGTAGTCATTCCAAATTGGGCCATAGAATTATCTTCAAAGGAAAATAAATGTCCAATAAACTAATATGTAAAACTTGGTCAACAAATGTATCTCTCATAGGTTCAATCATGATTCTACACTATTGATATCCAAGTTATGTAAAAATATGTTTTCTAACTCAACAGCATGAGTATGCATTATGGGTGGGGAATTGGGCCTATCCAAACTAGGTTATTTAGTCACCATTACTTGACTTGATTCTCCCTATCATACTTTTTCTAACATTGAGTGTGGTCATATGGTTCTGAAATCCTTTATATTATCTTTCACTTCTCTATGAACCCTTACAACACTTCTTGAGTCCTCATGTCCCCTCCCTAGATCACTTACACTCATAACTCTTCATTAAGCTTCATCATATTTGTACTTTTTCAATTATCATTGACCCACTACCATACTAAACAAATAATTTTACTTTAAAATTACCCATCCATTTCCCCACCAACCACATTATTCATGTGAGAGAGATTTTATCCATCCATGGATAAATTCTCGAGTCTAAAATCTAAAAAGAGATTTTTATCCTCTAGTGGAAATTTTATAAGATATATACCACATGATTATCAAAGGAAGTGAAATGGGCCTTCTTATAGAAAAGAATATGTTAAGACTACGTACTTCAAGATATAACTATTCAAATTTCTATGCCTCCAAACATCAACATCATGCATAGAATGCACTCCAAACCATGCTAAATCTAAATGATGATATAATGACCAAGTTGTCTTTCATCCATAGTTCCTCAACCAGTCTTATACATATGATATAATCCAAGCATATAGTCATTCAATCAATCATATAGATTCTATTATACCCATGCACATGTGAAGATTACTTGTTTAATAAATAATACTATTAAATTATCGTCTATGCTAGTAACACATCATTACATATTATCAATATATAGTCATGTGATGATCTTCCAACATCATGAAAGTAAGCACTATAAATCTAGGTAATAAAACCAAAATGTTGGGATTATTTTCCTTTACATAGGCATAATTTCCCTAGGTATGTGCCTAATGAATAAGAGTCCAATGTGATATTACACTATAATTTAATGTAAGAATAAGCTTTCACATGCTCACATGAAGCATGTAGTGAAGGACTAGTTTCCATTATTTTTGTTGTGTAATGGTGTATTTTTCCAATATCTTAGACAAGTGCACTTGAACACATACAAAATACTAAAATAATTCTGAAATCCATATTTAACTTATAATATGTTCATTTCTTGATGATTAAAAATAAAAATATAGAATAAATAATAACTAGCAACCTTAACTCAATAGTTAGCTGAATAATGGCATAAATGATAACTAGTATAATTAACTCCATAGTAATATGAAAAAAAGAAGTAACTCAACAAAAGATTCATTCATCATATTCATATGTTATTTTTAAAGAATACAAAGTTCTAGATTTACAATGTAACTAACTCAAATAAACTTTATTAAAGACATCTAATTGAATAACAACATCACAAAGTACATCATAGGGATATTTATATTTGGTTTTCCCTAACCAAGTAGTTACAAAAGTAAATACACTCAATGTGACTCACCAACCATCATCAATAAAATTGAGTCATGGTAGTTATTTACCTTAATTTCCTAAGGTCCTAGGATTTTCTTACCCTATATTCTCTCTTTCGTGTTGGATCATCATCATTGATCACCTATCTTCTCATGGGCTAGTGTTGGATCATGTTTGAATTATTATCTTACATTCTTATGAATTTCTCCATAATTGTTATTTACTTTCTGTGTGCTCACCAAGTCTTCCATTAAGTTCTGATCCCTTCATTATTTATTTCTCCATTTCACATGCACATTTATTCCATGAGACTTAGTCCTTTCATGCCATGGTATTCTGCACCATGCCTCTTCATTCTATTTATTTCCAAAATGTACATATCCAAAATTGGGGCACAAAAAGATCAATAACTTTGACACACACTCATAGTCCTAGGTAGATCTAGAATGTAGTATGTCACATGTTGACGTAGATTTTAGT